>CARXXK010000273.1:0-135999 GCA_949089665.1 Macrosiphum euphorbiae | reverse complement strand
CACGTCAGCGGGATGACAACATGTGTCAAACGAACGCACTGTTCGTAATAGGCGCGGAAAGGCTCAAGTTCGAACATCCTCCCCCTATGGGAGGCCTTGCCTCACATATCTTGGAGTAACAGTATTCGAAAGCGCAGGAACCGGGGTGCATATCCCACAATTGAATCCGATCTTCGTGACAGCGGTTATCGTTAATACAAAAAAAACTCATCACATAAGGTGAACATATAGTTCTTACAATAATGAACGTAAGACCAGGAGAAATACATATGATATAAAATATAAAACAAAATATTAAAGTAACAATATGTGTATATCTATGTATAATAAGTAGAAAAAATACAAAGTATAATATAAAACAAAAATAATTAATAACAAAAAAATGTTTTTTTTTTTTATATATATATCAACCAACGGCTCATTGAGCATTTGCTCAACACTGAGCGATTGACAACATCTTTGGTAATCGTGCGTAGCATAAAAAAAAAATTAAACGGGTGATCTGAAGCATGCTTTGCAATGAGCTGAAACGTCGGCACGCGTGGTACCCACAAGGTCCCTGTACCTAACGCGACAAGAAGAACATTATTTGGTGGGTAACAATACGAGTTTAACCACTGGTTGTACGACGCTACCAGCTCGCGTTAAAACTCGAGCGACACGGACATGACCATCAGTACCGGGAAACAACTCTACTATACGACGGAGTCGCTACATCAGGGGGGGCTTTGGTTGTCTACTACCACGACCATATCGTCAACCTTCACATTGGGGACACCCTTGGTCCACTTGGACCTCTCCTGTAGCGTAGTCAGATACTCCGAGGACCAACGGCGCCAAAAGGACTGATGACACTGATCCATCAACTTCCATCGATCGGTTAAACTACGGGCGGGCTCTGGACCCGATCTAGGCGGAACGGTAAGAAGCGGTTGACCTATTAAAAAATGACTAGGCGTCAAACACTCGAGGTCATGCGGGTCCGTCGAGGCGCGCTAATATAGTCGTAAACTCTTCGTACGTGAAGATGTGTGTCCCTATGACTCGTATTAAAAGTCGTTTTGTCGATCGCACCGCCGCTTCCCATAAGCCTCCGAAGTGGGGAGCGCTAGGCGGATTGAAGTGCCACTCGCAGATAGCACGCGAATTGGCGATAGCGGCCCGACCTTCCGGGCTGTGGATAAGCGCGCGTAATTTCTTATCGGCCCCGACGAAGTTAGTGCCGCAGTCCGAGAACACGTCGCTTGGTAAACCTCGACGGGCAATAAAACGATCGAACGCAGCTAGAAAGGCGTCGGTCGACAGGTCGGTCACCACTTCGAGGTGGACAGCTTACAGCGCACTTCGGCGTCGGCACGTCAGCGGGATGACAACATGTGTCAAACGAACGCACTGTTCGTAATAGGCGCGGAAAGGCTCAAGTTCGAACACAACCCACTAGACCTCCATGAGACCAAATGTCATTGAAATGTTATTTCATACAATAAAAATGTTGATAAAAAAAATAAATAGGTCAACATACAATTATATTTAACCATTCTAAAATAAACACTAAAATCTAAAATTTTTCAAAATATGCAAAATAAAATGTTTAATTTTAGTTCTCTGAGTTATAACTTATAAATTAGTAATTTACAATTTTAAGCTTAGATACTCTGCTATTTCTTAAGCATTTTACAAAAAAAAATATGCAAATGCTATAAAATACCAACCTTGGTATAATGAATAATAATACATTAAAATGAATTCTGGTGCTAGTACCAGACACATTATGAGGATTTATGGACGATTGGAGGGGGGAATGGCCCTTATTCAGCTTAACCACCCCATCACCAAGTCACTGTTAATATTGTATAGTATTTTATATAGAAATAAGCACTAATAAAAATTCATGTAATACTCACATAGAGAACTACAGTTAAAAAGATGTCTTTTAACACTAATTCAACAACCAGAATAAATTAAAATTTATTTTATGCATTGTCACTTACTTTTGAATTTAAATAAGATAAAATTTTAACTAGAACATATTTTTAAAGTTATCTTTATTTTTTGCTTCAAGTAACAACATTAATTTGGTATTATGTTATATAAGGTAGGTATAAAATAAATTACTATACTACACAAAACGTTTATACCTATCACACCTATAGCCTCTAACAAATCTAATAAAAATAATAACTAATGTATTATCAGAATAAAAATAATCAACACAATTATTAAGTTTTAATATGATATTATAGTTTACCTGCCATTTGCATCAAACACTGCAGCCAACGGATAACCTACGGCTTTCATCTTATTGATAGACATTCCAAACCAGGGTTCAGTAAATTTTACGCTGTAAGATTCCAATCACAATACAAACTTTAAGGTTTTAAAGGTCTGTGAGTTGTTTAAGTCAACCATAAATAGATCAAACTTCACTTGTAGTAGCTAAGTAGTGACAAAGACTTAGCCATGGTCGAAATATGTAAAGTGATAATATTTTATCATGATTACAATAATTTACAAACAATTATTATCATTTATCAGAAACATAATATAACACCTCCGTCGTGGAGGCTGGTAACTTTTTGAACACACTGCTGGGAGGAATATTACCATTAAAATTAAAGTAATTGACATTTGACTTTATCTTGAAAACGAAGAAGGTATTATTAACGACTTTACCTATACTATATAGGTACATCACAATATTATGTGGTATTCGTTCACGTAATATATGATATCGTGTTGATTATTTTCAATTAAATACCTATGTGTATATACGTGAACAGGTGGACAGACCAGATTGAACAGTTTAGAATTTGTTTGCCATCAAAATGTGTTTATAAATTGGTTTTCAGTATCATATTTACACGTTTTAGATTGGAAGATTGGTACAACAGTTTATTTTTAAACTAACATTAAGAAAAACATAAAATCAAATTACTAATAAACATATAATAGTTAGGTACCTACCTACCTAATTTAAAAAAAAAAGTGAAATCCTAGTGATTGAAGACAGCATGATAGTTATTTGACACTTTAAAACCAGTACCTACCTATATAAACACCTAAAAGTATTTGTTAAGACAATTTCTATATTTAATAAAATTCGTGAATAATCTAGGAAAGTGTGAAAATATTGTTGCATTATTTAAAATCAAGATTAAGTTAAAAAAGTGAAAATTTTAACAAAATGTATTCAATTAAAACTAAATTATTTTGTACCTAGTTAGTACAATGGTGTAGTACTCTAGACTGACATTATTATATAGTATATATCATTGAATTCAAATTGAATTCTGTCCATTACGGTTACATACTTACAGGGATGGAAAATGTTTTTATTTTTTTTCACTTGCTATTTCATTCCAAGAGCCATTTTTTAAAATCTTATTATAATGATTTTTGTTTGTAGGGTCCATATAATTTCCTTACTAGGATATATTTCATTAAGTTTTAATAGATTTTCATTTGTCCAGTAGGCCATCTTGACAAAATGTACGAGTAAACGAAAATAAACGACCCGTATAAACCGACCCGTATAAAAATAATTGGTACGTCATTTTTTTTTTTCGACGTTAACGACCCGTCAACCGTCGTGTGAACCGCTCCGAGGCGCGAGCGCTCGCGGAATATCGAATTCGGTCGCGGGGCGGGTGGAGGAGACGAGCCAAGAACAACCGGCATCCCGTGCCCGGGCAATCGATCAAAACGGGTAGAGGGAAAAAAATATATCCGAAATAATGCCCGTTTTGTTGTTGTCCGACGACGACGCCGCCGCAGCCTTTTTTCGTCGCAGCTCCGTCCATCCATCATCGTATAGTTTATGTGGCGCGTAGTAATAATGCGTATCATTACATATCGTATTATACGACGCGCACGCATAAAAGACCGGTGGCCGCCGATTCGTACTCGGCCGACCGTTGTCACCGGACGCGTCCGCCGAGAAAAACTTCTTCGCGTCCCGTCGCTTATTTATACATTCCTCCGCCTCACCTTATTATATTATTATTATTATTATTATTATTGTGTACAGTTCGGACGTTTTTATATCGTCAACCGCCGCCCCGCGGGTATAGTCGCACGCCGCAGCGGTGACAAACGTCAGTCCCTTCTTGTCCCATTTGTATATATAGGTATTGTATAATATTATGCCGGTGTCGAGGGGGGGTTAAAACCCTTTTGTCCGAAAGACTAGTTCGACGGGGTGGGTTTTTTTCTCGGTTTTATCGCCGGTCCGCAGCTTGCATATTATATAGCCGTCTCTCGTCCTCTCTCTCTTCCGTCTCGTGTGCTCGCAGCTACGTATGTTATATTCTACATCCGTGTATACATAACACCTATACCTTATTATGTACTCAGGCTTGAAAACCGCAACCCTTGATAACACTATACGGAGACACGGTCTTGCAGCAGTTACTATATAGTTACCTATATACGGCTATACCTAAACGAGTAGTATAGTTTGCGTCATTTAGAGATTTGAATTATATTCCGTTTCGATTCCGGTTGCTTCCGAAATGCCAAATAATTTAACAAAAACTCATCACATGAACAGTTCAATTCGCCGCCGGTGAAAAAATTCTCGAGTTTCAAGACTGTCATCGTTATACAATTGTATATTGCCTTATTATGTTCTTTACTTTTTATCTTATTCGTTTATATTTTGTTATTTGTTTATTTCGTTTAAATTTTTACACGTATGATCACAATTACCTACCATTTAAAATTATTAACCTTCACCTGTATAATTTAGGCCACGTAACACAAATTCATATTTTTGGAGGGCTACATTGGGAATTTGACGACTTTCGGGAGCCATCAAAATATTCAAAGCAAATATTTTTAACATTGGTATTATATTATAAAGGAAAAGTAACATAGTGGCGTTAATATATAAAATAAATAAAATAATAATTAATTAAAATAAAATAGAAATGTTAAAATAATTATGATGTAAATATAAAATTGGGTTAAAATTAGTTTGAAAAATGGCAATTTTGCTCTCAACTAACTGCTTGAAATTGTTCATAATAATATGATTCGTGTACTTAATATTTTATAATATGTATGTTCTCAATTTTTGATTTACGAAGTTCCCTACTTTTGGAAATTGTTCGGCAAATTATCAGATTTTTGAGAAGTACTGAAGTCTCATATCTAATAACGAAAACTTTAAAAACAGCAATTGTCCGGCGGGCGCGGGCGGTGGCAAACAAATTGGCAAGGCCACTAAACCTACCTATGTACTTTATTATTGGCTTTTACTTTTTTTTCATTGTCTGCTGGCCGGATAAAATTTGTCCGCGGGCCGCCATTTTGTGACCGCTGGTTCAGGCATAGGACTTACGGACGAATGACTAATAAACTGTAATATATTACCGGTATAACACTTACCAGATACCTAGGTATATTATAAAATAAGAATACCAACTCTCAACAGTCCACAGAGTTAAATACATTTTAACTGCACAAAACGAAATAGGTAGGTATATAGAAAGTGGCCGTGGGTATAGTTTATACAAACTTAACGAAGTATAGTTACTTGTATTTATAATATATAATATAATAATAATACAAAACGAATCGTGGACGGACTGTGACTAGGAATTATACATTGCTGCGTCAAGCGGGGCCGGCCGGACCATGGTGTCCATGAACTGGTCGTAGTCGATCAGTCCCGAGCCGGCAGGGTCCATCTCCGCCACCATCTCATTCGCGTCCACGTCTGTCAACAACTTTGGGTCGAACTCTCTGAGCACGGTGAGCACGTGGTCGACCGTCACCTGTCCGGTGGACTTCGGGTCGCCGGCCGCAAGCATGGCGCGGAACCGCCGACGCCGAGCCCCGTCTTCGGCCCATCGGCGCGCCACGGACGCCGCCCACTGGTTTCCGGTGATGTACCCGCGGCCGGTCTGGTCGTATTCGTCGACCACGGTGATGACGTCTTCGTCGGTCGCGTCCACGCCGACCGCTCGCAGCGCCATGTACAGGTTCCTGACGTTCATCCGGCCGCTGCCGTCGCTGAACATGCCGAAGGCGGCCTGCACCTCGGCCAAAAGTTCTGCAGGTAGCGCGGGCCAGTGGGCGGCGGCGTCACCGTCCTCGCCGTCCTTCGACGGTTCCGCCTCGGGCCGTTGAGAGTTGTCATCGTCGTCGTCGTCGTCATCGTCGAAGAACGGTTCCGACGCAGATGGCTGCCGTTCGGGTTCAGACATGTCAAACGATGGAATGGTTTTTGTACAATTTTTTCTTCTCCGCGTTCGTTTTCAGTTAGCTTGTAAAAATATATTTTGATATTATTTACCTATGTAGGCGCGTTTATGAAATACCTAGGTAACAAATATTATAACAGTTAAACTTATTTTCTCCGGCTTGTGGTCGTAGGAAGTGTTCAATAAATATTAACTAAATAATTGTTACCTAGTAATCACCTAACTTGTTGATGAACATTTAGCTAATAGGACGTGGCCTCGTGATACCCATACTTTCACGGAATGAGGGACTCCAGAGGAACTTTGACGACTGTCATCTTTTATTATACTTTCAGGCCTTGCATTTTTCAGGATGCTACACTGCAGCTGCAGTATGATAGATAAGGGTGGCTAAAACTTCCGAGATCGTTTAATAGACCTATATAAGTTCAAAGTAATATTTCAATACCTAGGTACTTCAATATTATTTATATTTTGGTGATAACTGATAAGATATTGCGACTGTATTTTAATTCTTGACAGTTTTCCCACCCACCGCCCATGTACCCCGTGATGTGCGAACTACTATATAGTATTACCAATATAATCTTTGTTTGCAATTTTGCAAATACAAAATGTTTGAATGTTGATTATAAAATAAAAATTTAAAATTGATTGCTGTAAAGGGGGGAGGGGTAGCCCCCACTTTTTGGGTGTACATTTATAAAGGGGTAGCCTACTGAAATAATGCAAAAATGCAGTAAATAATACATAGGTATTTATTTATGAAAATTATATTTTCTAAGTTAAAAAATTTGTAGTGTTTTTTTTTTGGAGGGGGGGCTTTGCCCCCCACGCCTTAGGTTTCATACCGCAAAGAGGTAGGTGAGTGGGTATAAATTAATGTACATTGCCACACCTATAAAAAATTAGTTCGGCGATGAAATGGTAAAATAAAATGTGCTCTGTGATTTTGTATATAAATATATTAATTTACATTATAGTAACAGTAATATCATACGACAATTCCAGTTATAAATAGTTATTTTGACGATCGATAGGCATGGCCGCATGCGCCGCGTAAGTAATGTGAAAGCAATTCCCGCGGCGGTTTTGTCGGTTCAAACCGAAAAAAAAAAGGCATAGCCGCATATAAGCATCCTTTATTAATTGTTGATACAAAATAAGTTCTCTCGAACTTTGTTTAAGTATATTATACTATATAATCCCTATAATATAATAATATTAAAATATAATAGTAATATAGTATAATATAATATAATTATTCGTATAATCGTATGGCGTCACAGTGTTATGTTCGTCATCTCGTCCACAATGTTGTAAACGCGTGGGTGAACGCGTATCACCCTTTGATGTTTCGCCAAAATGCCGACACAATCAGCGGATCGACGGTTTGTTACAGAAGTATGGTACAAGTTCGCCGTTTCGTTACGCTGGCGTGTGTACGCACCTAATAGTTTGATAATAGGTCAATTCGCTGTGATATCAAAACTGACAGAACACCATTGAAACCGGTGAACGAAAATTTGCCATTTCGTACGTGTGCAAGACGGAAACAACATAATATTACTGCCGTATATTATATGTGCCATCATATTATGACGACGTCCTCTTAATTAAAAATACCGTGCCGTCGTGGTGGTGCCTCGACGTAATAAACAATAATCTTATATAATATGTTATAACTTATGAGTTTATAACAATTAATAATAGTGCCAATTATTTTATATAATTTTATCATATTTACCATTTATGGGCTATTCGACGCCACTCATCGTCTGTCCACGGTGGCGTAGCCAGGGGGGTGTGCTTAAATACCCCCATGGACATTTTCCTCCCCAATAAAAATATTGTTTATAGGGTTTGGGACTGCTCGCATTATTTTAGATAAGTTATAAATTTGTCTTATGAAATTTTTTAAATGTTTGATCAAACACAGTTTGAATTTGCATACTTTAGGAAAAGTGTACATTTGAGCGATTTTTCGCATATGTATGCATATTTTGCCTTTTTCTAACTTAAATGTAGGTACATACAATTGTCGGGAAAAATCATATTTGGATAACATTGAAAAATATCTTTAAAAATATTATGTTTGGTTAGGTACAATAGGCTCTAATTTTGAGATTTGAGGAGGCCGATGCCTAAAACCATACTTTTATAAAATTGAATTAAAAAAATTTAGTAAATTATTGGAAGGGCTGTTGTTGGTGGACCTTGGCTATACGGTTTGCCCTATTTTCGTATAATTATGGTATGTAAGATTTTATAAGTCTTTTTGTGACAAGACTGTGTTAAAACTATAATTATTGACATCTACTTTCTAGATTGTACGAAGAAATGAAAATCAGTAGATACGTGTTCGTTTATCACGGTGTTCGCATATCACGTTATTCGTTATTACATATTTATTAACCTAGTATTTTAAAATTCAAGTTGTTTTATTTCACAATAGTTTAAAAATGTCCAAAACATGCAATAGTGTACTCCATCCATCACATTAATCAATATAGGTACCTACCTATATTAAAATTAGTAAACCCGTGTATAAATTATTTATGTTTATATATTTACTTATTTTCCAGTTTTTTATTACCAAAATTGTAGTATGTTTTATGAATTTTTCAAAAATAATATAAATATAGGTATATAAAACATAAAGAATAAATAAAATATATACATTTTTGTAATTGTTTAATACTTGTTTTAACTAGAACCCTAACTTAAACTATAAACTTAATTTTCCATACTGGAACCTGAACCCGAACCGGAACCCTGAAACAAAAAATTGTCATAAACCGGAACCGGAACCAGAACCTCTTAATAAAATAATTAAGTACTGGAACTGGAACCGAAACCCTAAAAACTAAAAGGTACCAGTCCCTGATGGTGAGTTATTTTCTTATTCTATCGTAATTATGCTTGATTCGCAAAACCGTATTATAATTGATAATATTATAACTACCGCTTAATATTTTTTATACATTTTTATTTTCGAATTACAAATATCTCTTTTTATAATTACCTATTCATTCACTTTGTATTAAAATAATTTAAATTAAGTATAACGTTCATAATATTTTAAACAAATACAATTAAATAGAAACTCAAAATAATATCGGGATTATGTCGGATTTTTTTTTAATGTTAGTTAGTATTTTAATTAATCCGATTTCATTTTTTTTCTATCTCGATAATATTTTAATTACAATTAATATTTAACAATTTTACATCTAAAATAAATTTAGGTATGATATTAGGACATTTAATGTGTTTGCAAAAATGAATTGGTTTTACACTTTTACATATTGTTCAATCAATTCAAATAGTTTTAATTTTCTCTTAAATTAATCTGGTTTTTTAAAAAAAAAAAATGTCTTGTTAAATCATAATTTTATTTTATTTTTTCGGTTAACTAAACACGATAAATTATTTAAATGTTCCAAATTAATTTTTGTCCTTATACGTTTAATTATTTTTTGTGGAATAAAAATATAAATCAATAGATTCACTCAAAATCTTAATTTATATCAGTAATTATTTATTTCAAAATAATGAAGAATGTTTTAGCTTAAAATATAAAAATTCTCATAATATTAAATTCAAATTACATCCAGGTTCTTTAATTGTTATCGTTTAAGTATTAAACCATTCAATTATTTAGATAAATTTATTAAATAGTAATTACTAACGAAAATTCCGTGCATTATTTAAATACGTTATTTATTTAAGTACCTACATTTGAATTATTTTTAATAATAGGTATCTATAAATGATTTTATATTATATTTTAATTGATAAATATTATTCATTTTTACGCTTTACGGAAAACAATTTGTATTAAAAATATCTTAATAGGCTGTACTTTTAAGATATTTTCTAGATTATTAAATATTTTGTAACGATATTATTTTGTATGTCAATAAAATTAATTATTAGTATTGGTATATGTATACATAATTAATTTCTCAGCATTTCAATATCTGTCAAAGCTTTTTAATAAATTATTGTACACAATTAATTAATGTGTACAATAATACTACTTATTATCATATATATATATCATATTTTATGACGTGTAGCTACACAATGTATACAGGAATAAAATATTGTGTTCGTACCACTAGGATTCGAAAATAATTTTACACTCAAGTCATATTTAAAAATGTCATATTCTCGCTGTACGACGATATTTGTTTTAAATTATTGAAAATATAAATTAATTCCGTATAACACTATTGGCTGTTAATAATCAATCTATAGTATGTTTTTAAAATCGTTGTATATTTCTTTGACAACCGTTTTTGTTTAATTACTATTTGGTTTCGAATAACGCGTTTTCATTAATCTCGCGAACGTTTTTGTATTACTCATTTAGTCGTTTCGTTATTAAATTGGATTTGTTCTAAAATTTATTTCAATCATGGTAAGTACAACAACACAATATTATTCTAATTCGATTAATTAATATGGACATAATATCGTAACATGGTATAACAGTATAGGTACTTAATTATATACTGACTGGTAGATGTACCCATCGTTAAATTTAATGGACGGCGGCGCGGCGGTGGTAACGCAAACCCGTCGGTTGCGGCGCCGCAAGGCGAACGGGCTAGGCTATAATAAATAATAATTATTACAATAATTACATCGTATAATATAATTGTTCAACGATGATCACACGGCGGCAAAGAATCATTTCGTTTTAGCGACACTTATACCTTACCCGAATACTATTGAGAACGTAACGAATCGCGTGGATCATGATATAATGCTGCTCACATCAAATTTAATTTCGTGTTAATTTTTTTTCAGCGTGAATGTATATCCGTACATGTAGGACAAGCTGGCGTCCAGATCGGCAACGCGTGTTGGGAACTGTACTGTCTGGAGCATGGTATCCAACCGGACGGACAAATGCCGTCCGACAAGTCTGTGGGCAGCGGAGACGACAGCTTCAACACTTTTTTCAGCGAAACAGGCGCTGGAAAACACGTCCCCCGGGCCGTGTTCATAGACCTCGAACCAACCGTCGTTGGTAAGCGTACTTTGTTTTTCGTTAAAATTATTTCTACTTAATATTTCAAAAGGGGACACTTCTGCACGGGTGACGACGGGTTTTTATTTAGTTTTTTTTTTTCTAATTTAAGAAAATTAACGTTCGATAGTTTATAGATGGTCAGTAAGTGTAGCGGGAATAAGTAGGACAATTAGTAAATTAGTTCATTGTAAAATGTTTTATATTAGTAGATGTGCATTTTTCATAATATTTGTTAATTTTTAATATTAAAATATTAATATCAGTAGGTAGCCAAAATTAGGAAATAACTATTTGCGACGAGAAAAATAATTTACGAGGTACATCAATTTTAATGTGTATAAAAAAATTTGTATTTATGTATTTTTCGCGGAATGAATGACATTATTATACGTTTGCGCAGATGAAGTGAGAACTGGAACGTACAGACAGCTATTCCACCCAGAGCAACTGATCACAGGCAAGGAAGACGCGGCCAACAATTATGCCCGCGGCCATTACACAATCGGCAAGGAGATCGTCGACCTAGTGCTGGACAGGATCAGGAAGTTGGCCGATCAGTGCACCGGGCTTCAAGGGTTTTTAATATTCCACTCGTTTGGCGGTGGCACCGGTTCCGGTTTCGCGTCACTGCTCATGGAACGGCTAAGTTCCGATTACGGAAAAAAGAGCAAATTGGAATTTGCCATTTACCCAGCGCCTCAAGTGAGTACCAAGTACCAACCTACCTATATAGACCACGAGCGTGTTTATCGTATAATTATAATATTAGTTGGATTTAGTTTAAAAAAACATCGTTAGTAAAGTTTTTCCTCTCCGTTTATATATAAAAATAATTAATTTTTTTTCCGATAATAAAACATTAATATACTCAATGAATCTGTGGGTTAAAAACGGTGTCCTTAAAACTATAGTATTATTAGAGACGAACTTAATTTGTCGTTGGGTAGGTACGATGAGATGATTAAACTACATATTTTTAAATAACATATCAACCACATGCATTTTTAATGTCACAATATATTATATCACAGGTATCGACGGCCGTCGTGGAACCATACAACTCAGTACTGACTACGCATACCACGCTCGAACATTCTGACTGTGCGTTCATGGTGGACAACGAAGCCATCTATGACATATGCCGGCGGAACTTGGATATCGAGCGGCCCACGTACACGAATCTGAATAGGCTGATCGGGCAGATCGTGTCGTCCATTACGGCGTCACTGCGATTCGACGGCGCGCTGAACGTCGACCTGACCGAGTTCCAGACGAACCTGGTGCCGTACCCGCGCATACACTTCCCGCTGGCCACGTACGCACCGGTCATATCGGCCGAGAAGGCGTACCACGAGCAACTTTCCGTGGCCGAGATTACCAACGCTTGCTTCGAACCGGCAAACCAGATGGTCAAGTGTGACCCACGGCACGGCAAGTACATGGCATGTTGCATGCTGTACCGCGGCGACGTGGTGCCCAAGGACGTGAACGCTGCAATCGCCACCATCAAGACCAAGCGCACCATCGTGTTCGTCGACTGGTGCCCTACCGGGTTCAAGGTGGGTATCAACTACCAGCCACCTACCGTGGTGCCAGGCGGTGACCTGGCCAAGGTCCAGCGGGCCGTTTGCATGTTATCCAACACCACAGCTATTGCTGAGGCATGGGCCCGGCTCGATCACAAGTTTGACCTCATGTACGCGAAACGGGCGTTCGTCCACTGGTACGTCGGCGAGGGCATGGAGGAGGGCGAGTTTTCTGAGGCCAGGGAGGACCTTGCGGCGCTCGAGAAGGATTATGAGGAGGTGGGCATGGACTCCATCGAGGGCGATGGCGAGGCCGGCGAAGAGATATGATAAGTCTATTCCCTATCATGATGTAAATATATTTTCATACGTGTCGTCGTAGACATAAAAAATATTCGCTCGTGTACATTATTTTTATTATTATTATTTTTAAATGTATTCGTCGGTACAACATTATCGATATGAATAAAAATAACGTTCTAAAGCTGGTAATGTGTAATGGCCGCGGGCATAATTGTTGGCCGCGTCTTCCTTGCCGGTGATCAGTTGCTCCGGGTGGAATAGCTGTCTGTACGTTCCAGTTCTCACTTCGTCTGCGCAAACGTATAATAATGTCATTCATTCCGCGAAAAATACATAAATACAATTTTTTTTATACACATTAAAATTGATGTACCTCGTAAAAATACACGAACTATGTAACAATAGCTTATTACATTGTTCGTGATTATTTTTCTCGTCGCAAATAGTTATTTCCTAATTTTGGCTACCTACTGATATTAATATTTTAATATTAAAAATTAACAAATATTATGAAAAATGCACATCTACTAATATGAAACATTTTATAAATCATTGTAAAATCAATACATCGTTCCACTCAGAATCTAAAATGAAATACTAAATAATATTTAAATAATATTAAATAGGTATTAATATTAATATAATATAAGTATTTTATAATATATAGTATATTATATTATATTATTATTTCTATAATAATACTATTCAGGAATAGTATTTATATTAATTGGTATTTGGTTCTAAGGTAACTGATATTTAGTAATTTCGTTTTTCATAGCAGTTTTCAAATATTGTACTTGATTTTCATTCAAAAAAGAAGCTTTTAGTCGTGGATCAACTACCATACATAATAATAAAGTTGTATTTTCTTTAAACCAAAGAAAATGTGAAGTTATACCAATACTTACTTTAGATGCAAATGTGTGAACTTTTAGGTTTGAGTGATTTTGATGTAGTTCTCTAAGGTTTCAATTATATAATGCAAATAAAAAATAATGCTCTCTTCTGTGGGGAAGGAAGAGCTACATAAATCATTTGTGGCCTTGTATAACGGTTTTAGTACACACAACAAACTTTCAATTTTGAATATTGATCCCTTGTTAAATTATCAATTGTACTTTTAGACTCGAACAAATCAGCCGAAATAAATCTTTTCAATTCATAAAGCTGTTGAAGCATTAAATACTCAGAGTTCCAACGAGTCTTAACATCTTAGATGAGCTTCAATGGCGGAGCCATATTTTCTTTTTTTTGAAGTTCGAAAAGCCTCGCCTTAGCCTTTGAACTTCGCTTGTAACGGCCAACAATTGACCTACAAGCTACTAAAAGTGTATCTAAGTTAGATGTACTTTTTTTGGCATCGACTATTGCAAGTTGCAATGAGTGCGCTACACATCTTAAATGTTGCCAGGTATATCCATCAGGAACTTTTCTTAATGCTGCTACAAGGTTAGGTGCATTGTCAGTTATATTAATAATTGCCTTATATTTTAATTTTCAATTGATCTCAACAAATTCATAATACATTTAAACTATTTATTGTCTAATGTTTATTGTTTAATATTTATTCAGTTCTACAATATAGTGTAATATTATAATAATATGCAATAAAATAATAAGAATATCAAGGCTGGGCAAGTTAACAATTTTTTTTAACTCAGTTATGTGTTTATGTTCATTATTCACCAATAACCAACATTTAAATTAACTATAGGTTAACTCAGCTCAATAAAAGCAAATACTTAATGCATATTTGTTAACTTTTTAGTTTTTATTAAGTTAAAAAAGTTAAATTGTTTATAAAACGCTAGCGTAGGTACTTAATTTTTTACCAACTCAAAACTAAATTATAGAGTATAGTGAGTAGTATGATTTAGGCGGTTCAAACACACACTAGTCCCTAGTCCCTAGTCCATGCGAGTCAATGCCGCTCCGTGCCGTTCCCCTCGCATACGTGCCTGGCCGTGCCCCCTCCCCTCCTACCCGTGCACAGCCGTGCCCCTCCCCCCCATCCACTCCTACCGCCTACATGCTAGGCATACCTAACCTAACCTTGTCTAAACCCCCCTCCCCTCCCAACTAGTTTCTCTCGTACACGTCCGTCCGTGCCCAGCACACGCCCGGCCGTGCCCGGCACACGCGCGACCGTGCCCAACCGTGCCCCTCCCCCTCTCATCTAAAAAAAACAAATATACTCAATATGGTTTAGTTAAAATTGAAAAAGCAGTCAAATCTAATATACTCAATAGGATTTGGTTTAAAATATATAATATACCGATATTTAAAAGCGGGTATAGAATACAAACGTTTTGAAATAATACATTAGTTAATTTTAGCTTATAGAAAGCTGGTAACTGATTATCAATATATATATAACATAAATAAGTAATTATTGACGATACCTCATTATTTTCTTCCGATGTGAAATATTAAAGTGTACGTGATTATCGATGTCAGCTATTAACTCTATAACAATTTAAAGGTTTTTAGTAAACAAAACGATTAAAATGTTTCCTAATCGCTTTTCTATGTTTATATTCATACAGTATCACCTCACCCCGATCACCCCGATCACTCACCAGTCACCTACCTAACAATACCTTACCTATTACATCCATACTCATAACTTATACACTCAACCGTACCCCTTTCGATCTAAGTCTATCACACACGTACCCAACCATACCACTATATAATTATTATGTATAGAAAGTCGGTGTGTGTAAGACCTCATCAGTAGCTATTATCTTAAAGCTTTAAATGTATTTCAAAATAAATGAAAATATTATATAAATTAATCGTTTCACATTGTAAATTATTAAACGATATTTTAGTAATATATGACTTAAAATGATATAAATACTAAAATATATCGCAAATCGATAACCACCTAGTCCTAAAAGTGCCACTAGCTAGTTAGCACATCACCAGTCTTATACTCACTACATACAATTATCACACTGAAGACTGTGATCTTATTTTATATGACTTTATAGTTGAAAGACTTCAACTGTGGTCTTCAAGAAGATTTTTTTATTGATAAAGGTAGACAATCTTATGAGTAATCTTGTATTAGATTTTCAAATCTTAGAGTTAAAAGAAAAATTTTTACGAATTCTTAACACTATTTCTTAACACTCAATTCACTAACCCTCTGAATAATGTAAATGTTTTTTATTACCTTCTGTTTTCCATCGTAGGTCTTAAAAACTGTAAAATATTTGAATAAACTTATGGTTTTTCATTTTTTGCAGCTTGTCCAGATTTTTTTATCCACTTCTTTCGGTAGGTATCTCGTATGTTATTCCATTTCAATTTAAGCTCCTTTACTAATGAAAAAAAACATGTTTTTTGTAAAAATTATTTACATTAAATGCAACATAATATTATGTTCATTGAAATAATCTAAAAATTAAATTTTCAACTTGTTGGCCCAACGAAAAAAAATGTATTGGCATTTATAGAAAAAAAAGTAAAAATAATTTAAAATTTAAAATGTCTACAAATTGCTCTAAACAAGTCAAAATATTTTAATAAATATTTTTAATAAATCTAATGATGTATAGAAAATGGTAATTTTTACATCCGGTGAAAAAAAAGAAAAAAACTTGGCTGTCACTAAACTACTGCACTTGGTCTCCCCACTATATATATAACTATAAATACTATAACTACTATGTCATAATATAAATCTATAAAACAACATTCATAGTTCTGACGTTCATAATCGAGGTATTGAAAATTATCATTTAAAAAAAATGTATTAATTTTTAATTTCAATACACTTTGCATTGTTACGAATAAAATATTTTTTATTTTGCATTTTAAATTTTAGAATTTTAGAATTTTTGGGGCATTTTAAAGTTTTTCTAAAATTTGAATTTTAAATTTTATTTTAAAATTTGTACATGCTTTTACATGATTTTTGTATAAATTTAACAAATTATATCTATATACAGGTTAAATACATTTATGATCTAAACCTAAAAAAAAGAAACAATACATTTTTTAGATTAAAGAAATCAAAAAGTTTGTCTGTTCTGTCTTAAAAATTTTTTTACAATACTTTAATAGTCTAAAATGTATATTATCATTTATAAAAAAATTTGTATTAGAATTGATATCGATCTATTAAAAATTAAAGTAATTTAGTGTAGTATTCGGAATTTTCAATGCATCTTTTGAATTTTTTTAGGGCATTAAAATCCCAGCCTTAATAATAATTATTATGATAATTGATCAAATACAAGCCAAGGGGGCCACTGGCCCTAATCCCCCCCCCTGCGGACGCCCTTGTGTGACATTTATTAGTTTTAGTTACTAAATCTTTTTCGTCAAAAACTGATTTTGCGTAAAAATCCCCGTATTTACTTAATTTTTTGTTTGTAACTCAGAATGAAAAAAATGACTTCGAAAATGGTCGACATTCAGCCCTATAATATTATAACTGTATCATTGTAATTTTTACCATATTCTGCAGTATTATTTCTAATGATATATTTATTTGTTGGATAAAATATAAAAGGATATTATAAGGAATAATCTATCATATGATTTGAAATTTGGTAACAGATCCTTAGCAACTGGACAGCACTTCACCGCATTGCATTTTGAATTTTTGGCTGGTGTGTCAACTATAGCCATGATAGTCCGAGAAACTTGCAAAGTTTTATGGACAATTTTACAACCAATTGAAATGGCAGAACCCACTACAAATGACTGGCTTAGTATAGCTAAAGGTTACTTTGAAAAGACGCAGTTCCCGAATACTGTTGGTGCAGTAAGTTATTTTATATACAGTAGAACTTCGATTAACCGTCACTCGATTAACCGTCACTCTCTGTTATCCGTCATCGGTCACCGCCGAAAAAAAAAATAATTAGACGATCGCGATAAACTCGTGCCCAACACAGTAACTATCAAGTGCTACAAAATTATACGCAAGTCTTACTTCTACGTCAAATACGTAATATTGCTGCTAAAAAAGCTAGAGAATCAAAAAAACAAACTAAAATGACAGATGTTTTATCATAATGTGTGTGGTATGTATGTTTATAATTTGTTACAATGTAAGTATTTTTTTTTTTTTTAAAGTACACACGTAAAATATGATAAATGTATAATATAAATATAAAATATAATAAATGTGTGTATGTATATGTATTTACACGTTTTTTTTTGCAAAATTTCCGTTAACCGTCTATTCGATTAACCGTCATAGCCCCGGTCCCGACAGTGACGGTTAATCGAAGTTCTACTGTACTTTTTAATTTTACTAAGTAATAATCTATATATCGATGTTATATAATAGCTCTTTATATTTTTTATAGGTAGATGGAAAACATATACGGATTGAGTGCCCAAAAAGTAGTGGCTCGTTATACTATAATTATAAACACTTTTTATCACTGATTCTTATGGCTATTTGTGACTATTATTGCTTCCGAATCATCGATGTAGGGTCATTTGGTAAAGAAAGTGATTGTAATGTGTTTAAGACGTCAACGTTTGGTAAAAAACTTTATGGCGATAAATTAAACTTTCCACCTGAACAATGTCTACCGAACGATGAACTTGGTTCACCACAACCATTTGTTCTCGTGGCCGATGAAGCTTTTGCTCTTCAAAAGAACCTGTTACGTCCCTTCCCAGGTAGAACCTTAAACGACAAAAGGAGAATTTTTAATTACCGTTTATCGAGGGCCAGGCAATACATCGAATGTACCTTTGGCATCATGTCTAAAAAATGGCGAGTTTTTCAAACAAATATTTTGGTTGAGCCAGATGCTGCAGTTATAATAACAAAAGCTTGTTGTGTGCTACACAATTTTGTACGTCGCCGTGATGGCTTTAGTGTTGAAGATACCATGAGTAGTTCCTGCATGGAGAGTGTTCAAAGAAGAGGAGTAGGAAACATTCAAAAAAATGCCAAAGACGTCAGGGAGTATTTTGTAGAGTACGTCAATAACCCGAACCATGCACTTGACTGGCAAAATACAATAATTGGCAGATAATATTATATAATCAGATATGTTTTAAAATTGAAAAACTTTTCTTAAAAATTATAAAGTCTATAATTTGTTTCTATTAAGGTGTATTGGTTTTTAAAAACCAATTTGTTTGTTTTAAATTTTAAGGTCAAGAAATTTGTTTATATGTATAACTAAATGACTGAACTTTAATAATATAGGTAGTGTCCATAATACTTACAACGTTCACAAAATGTAATATCTATAAAGTATATTATAATGATTCAAAATACTGTGATCAATAATTAATAATTACCACCCTAGTATTTATGTTAATTAATGCTTTTTTATTTTACTACAATAATTATTACTTCGTATTCAAATAACTGATAAAAATAAATAATTTATTACATTCTTTTTTCTGTTTTTTTTTTTTTTATCGTCCATTTCGTCGAAATGTACTGTTGTAGCATGAGCCACGTTGGTCCATCTTACATGGAGAGCCTGGAGATCGTGATGACTACTTTCTTCTATATTTCAAATACATATTATGTATTATATTAATATTATATGGTAAGTGTTTGAGGTATGAAATATTTTGCAAAAACTTGAAACGTTGAAATTTTTTTTAACACAAATAAAAACACTATTTTTTTAACACAATGTTCAGTGTTCTAAATTCTAATGTAAGAATTCAGTAGAATTCAGTAATATATATACCTAAAAATATTGTATACCTACTTGCATCATTTGAACATAAAAATATTTATAAATTTTGAATACTATTTTAAATGTATAATACCAAAGGTTAGGTATTACATAATTTATGTATAAGTACCATACAATTATGAAGGTAATTTATGACATTTATATGTAAATATAAAACTTATTTAAAAATAAAACAAAATGTATTAAAATACTGAAATATTTCACACATTTGAAATATTTCATGAAACATTTAATTTTTTTAAATTTCATGAATTTTTCCAACACTAAAAATGGTATTCAATAAATAAAAATATATTTTAGTCGTTTAATATGTAAAATTATACAAAATAGGTACTTACGTTTATTCCAGATACACTCATTAGCTTGTATCACTGCTATAAAGTCTTCAATGTCAAACATGTTTAGAAAAACGTTGAATGAAATCTACTCACTTCAAAAATAATTTCGTAAATGGCAAATTTCAAAAACCGCTAGCGGTTCGCGGAGATCAAATCGCCTGTGTGAACATGTCTATTGAAAAACCGTTGTTTAGCTGGCAGACGCTGTTTTCCGCTCAGGAATTGACATGAGCGGTCGCAGGCGGTTGTCCTCGACGCTCGGCGGGGCGGTTTTCCATGTATGAATATGCCAATTGAATAACCCATGTTTAATTGTAGGCGGTTATCCGCCGCGGATAAAAACCGCGACTGCACGCGGACAAACCGCTCAGTGTGTAACCAGCTTAAGAGAGACCGTTCTGGTAGAAGTGAAAAATATCCAACGCTCAAGAGACGGCGTTGTGACCACGCCCATCGTCTACTCGACAAAGTTCGCGCGTCGTAATCGCGGGAATGGTACATCCAAGGAAATTGTAATACATGGTAGTGCCACTTCACTAACGAAATAACGATTGATGAACTATCGAAATAAAATGGTGGCCGAGAGTGGAACCAATCAGATTAGCTTATAGTCTAAGGCCGTGTAAAATTATATGATAAAGAATATAATTTAAATTTGCCGCAAAAAATGACTTGTATTTCATTGGTTCCGCCTTACATAGACGTGTCTACGGTGGCAGCCTAGGGTGCTTGGACTGCCCCTGCATTTTTTGAAAGGTGCCGGTCAACCGAGTTTTAAGTCAGAAGGGTTACAACATTTCTTTTTTTTTTTTAAACTTGATTTCTTTTGTGGGTATCGTTAAAATTACCATTTACTTTACCATTTACTTTACCATTTACAAATATTGATTTCCTGACTTCCGAAATCGGAAAAACCTACAATAAAGATTTAAGACAGATGACGACGGTACAGTATGCATCTATATAGGTATTATTGATATTATTGTTGTATTATTTTTGATTTGTAGCTAGGTGGTGTCCAAGGCTGTAGATGAATAATATTTCTGAAGTTACTGTAGATTATAATTGTAAATAGATAATTTAGAATTTTTTTAAATTATATAAATATTTCATTGTGTGGGGGGGCTTACAAAATACGGCTTTGGGAGTATAGAGCTTTTTTCAGTTCACTAATAAGATACCTAGCGTCGGTTATTAACTAGGCTGCCCCTGCCGATGAAGTCTAGTCATGCCTATGCCGCCTTATGCTGGTTAAAAGCATTTGATAGTGATGGCGATAAATAATAACAATCGTGATTTCGATAGTGAAGTGGCTCTACCATGTATTATAATTACCTTGGGTACATCATTATTTCACGGATGGTCGATTAGAACGATTCGCGTCAATGCAGTTGCGTAAATGATCGCCCCAGGGGCTAGAACCTATTGAAAACCATTCTTTTATAGTAGTCGTGGAGATTAACACAAAAGCGCTAGACGGTTCTTAATTTTTATAATATTATTATATATTTATTATATTATAATTTTTATTATAGTGTCATAATTGCATAAGTCCATAGCGGCATGGCGTTATTTCGTTAAAATTGTATTTAATAATATCGATGGCGAACTGAAGGTTTTCATTTTCATTTCTGACAATAGTTCGGGAGATAGCCACCATAGCGCTATAATCACAGAACCAATAAGCTAGTTGCTTATCTATTATTTTCTTTGTCTATGGATCGCCCATGTATGTCTTATGTAGGTACTAGAATGCAGTACACAAGTCGTGACCTATTTATTAATTAAAGTTCCTGTTTGCTTAAAAATATCAACCAATAAATAAAGCATAAAAATTATTATACACCATAACTCGATTTATATTTTTGTAACCCAATTACTTTTTTAAATACATAAAAAATATAATAGTTTCATTACGATTGAATAGTTTTTGTAGTAAATAAGTCGCGTATTTTACGTTGTAACTTATTGGTGACCTGGAGTACTTTTCGTACGATTGTTTGATCTCCTATATAGTATATATACGTATTAGTACAACGTTTTAAACAGTTTTGATTATTATAAAATATATTGATGTAATTAGGTACCTATATATTTAATTAAAACATAATTTAGGAAGTTGATTGTTATTTGTTACTTTATTTATTTCTATATACAGAGCGTCCACGAAAACTGTTTACAATCTTTAACTCATAAACGTTACCTAACCCACGTTACTCAGTAGGTAATCTATACATATTTTAGAAATCTGTCTGGGGAAGATTTGATGGTACAATAAATTTCAAACGCCCATCAGCTAGTATAGCTATGAATTTTTTCATTTTATTTGCCAAGTACTTCTGTTACAACCTGTAAATTATGCATGGCATAATTAAAAATACCAATAAAGAAAACGTGGATTTTATCTGCAGCATTACATAGGATGACGGCTATAAACGTTTGTTACGATGACAGCTCCGTTTTAGCCATTCATTGAGGTCTCGACAGACGGCGAAAAAAAATTCGTGTAATAACCTTTCTGAAACTAGGACATTCGACATCCGATGGTACTTAGGCTGGATGACTTATGACTCTAAAAATGTACGAAATACGAAAGACATATGCACTTAAAATTGTAAAATGTATTTATTTAAATCGGAAAAAAAAAATAAAAATTCATGCTGAAAATCTAATTAAAAATCAAAAAAAAACATATTCGATATGCTGCGATAATTTATAAATCATAAAGTTATAAAATCAATTCATAATTTTAAATTTAAATAGGAAAAAAAATATTGATGAGTGAAATTGAAATTAAAACCAACTTTTTTTTTTTAAAAGCTTCGATTTTAGACATAGGGTTATTATACCTAACTCTGTGTAACATAAATAAGAAACCGAAATATTACTGATAATAATTAACCTAGTTATTATGTGTATGGGCGTATTGTATTATTTATGACTTTCGAAGTACCTAAATATGTATTAATTAAATTAAAAAAAAATTTAACAAAAATGTAATGTTTCTACCTACATATTTGAATATACGTACAATACATTTATTATAAGATACAATTTGGAATATAACATATATAGGGTGTTGTGTATCTTATTGTTGTATCTCTCCTACATTCACAATATACCTTGTACTTTGTATCTAGATTCACTAAATTAATGTAAAACCATTTCCCTACTATTTTTTGAGTATCGTACCCACATCTGAGTATGTAATATAACACTAAACTGTGTACCTAATACAGTGGCGTATTTGATGGGGGGGGGGGCATGGGTGTATGGCCCCTCATTTTCATTTTTTTTGGTGATGTTTTAATCACGGTTATATCCTGTATATATAGGTAATAAAATAATATAATATTTACACAAGTGATATTTAATATTTATTTCGTATTTTAAATTTTTATCAACGTTACGAAAAAGTATTGATAATGATATCGGCCAATTCTTGTAAAAATTAATATACCACGGTTGTAGTAATACACTGATATCACACTATACCACGGAATACCATCTACGTTTGTCAATTATCAAAATTATTGTGGAGGTAGCCGCGTTATGTTTGCGGTTATCTCCAACGGGCATCAGGCACTTCTCATGATAACCAAAAAGACGTGAAGTATTGAATTCCGAAGTGTCGTACAATTACAAATACAAATCGTCTACAATTAAGATTATTTTATATTATTTTATTATAAACTGATTATTTCATTATGAAGAGAATAAATGATTATTTTACAACTAATAAATCTTATAAATCTGAACATTCTAAAGAAAATATTTTAGTTACGTCATGTCCTACTAAAAAAAATAAAACTTCAGAAAATGATGAACAAAAACAAATTGATGATAAAATAATATATTTAATTTATATTTATTTATATAATATGTTATAAATAAATAAATTGCTTACATTTTATTTAGCTTTTACCTCTGCTTTTATGCTGTTGCATGATGCTTTGTTTTAGATTAAAAACTTGGTTAAGAGCAAAGATGGGTGAGAAACGACTAACTGGTTTGGCTTTATTAAATATCCATAGAGATATTGAAGTGGACGTTGAATCAATTACAGATCAATTTTCAAAAGTAAAAAATAGATCTATATTACTATGAAAATTGTTGTAAATATTTTTTTTTCTGATTCGTTGTACAATTTATATATTTATATAGCAATATATATATAGGTACCTACCTATATGTATTTCTTAATTTTGTTTTATTATAACCAATCAAGGACTTGGCTGCATTAGCCGAGATAGGAGTATTACATGACTTTAGGATTTAAGTATAATATGAATATCATACATTTTTTTTATAACAGCAAATAAATGGTACCTAAGCAATAATCAGTTAAATACATTAATGTACGGTTAAAAAAAATAAATGGAAAATTTTGAATTCCTCACAATACTTTGTGGTGTATTACAATTTTTAAATAGCCCCTCCCTTGATTGAACTCCAGCTACGCTACTGACCTAATACATATATGATCTATAATTATAGGCACTTACTGTAGATAGAAAGTTTCTTCAGGCGGGTAGGTAGTACCAGTAATATATTTATAAATCTAAAACTGGAATTTTTTACAACACATTGGACGGTGAGTATTTTAAAGAATTACAAAGCATGCGAGAAAATTCTATTTCGACATTTAAAAAAAATTTTTTGTTTGGTAAAAATATAGTTAGCTGTACATACAATTTTAAATTGATTTATTCTCAACGATTTTTAAACATTTCGCAATTTCTTTTAAAATGTGAGTTTCACTCGTGTTCACACTCTATCAATAAGAAATTATGAATGACGTCAATGAACTAATTTTTTAAAAAACACGCTGTTATTCTTTCTGGTTACTCGTCCAAAACTTATACTCTTTTTCCGCTTGTCATGCAGCACTCACTCTTGACGAGTTCCTGCAATGACAAAGTGGCGCCGAGAGGTCAGAGGAGCAATTTATTGACCTGGATGGGCAAAAGTATAGCAAAAATAATTTAAATATTCCTTATAAGTTGTTATCTAGGCATTCATAAAGTAATGATACACAATTTTTTTTCATTGATATACCTAGGTGATTTAAGTTTAAAATTTGATGAAATTGTTGGATTGAATGAGAAAAAAAATGTTGTTATTCAAAAATATTAATCGTCGGGAATTGAAACAATAAAACATTGTACCTTTACGTATAACATTATTATCTTCTAATATACTATTCGGATTTAAAAATAATTAGAATAATTTTGAGCTGTTAATACCATGTATCTATTATAAGACGTTACAATATTGTACCAAAATAATATTGTATGATATATTGCAATAATTATTATAAAAGTGTCTACTAGTTTAGCTCATATCCAATTCTTCAAAAACTATACAAATTTATTTGAATAAAAACATTTTATTTTATTTTTCTTATAATAAAACAAAAACATGGATGTTTTATATAAGCTGATTTTCGTTAATAATAGTCTCAGAAGTGGACGAATGCTGTACGTGGGTTATATGCTGTAAAGATTATTTTAAAAAATATTGTCTCTGACATTTGTTAAAACGAAACATTTCAGTGCCCTCTTGATTAAGTGAATCTTATGTTGTCAATAAATCATGTTGTACAATGACGTCCGCGGGACATTACTAAATAATATTATTATGTTAAAGCGTGGTTTTCTTGAAAACCTTTCTTTATTGAAAACAAAAATGTTTAAAATACTCATAGTTCGCTTATAAATTAAAATATAATAAAAAGCCCATAAGGTTGTCTAGAAAATAATCTTGCCTTTAGATTTTATAAGAGGCCAATAAATTCACTCTAATTTTTAAACTAACGGAGCTACACGTGTTGTGCGTTGCGTAGAATTTTCTATGTCACGCACTTGTAAGACGCAGACAACACATGATGGTATGAAGTCTTCTTAATTGAAAACAAAAATGTCTTAACTAATAATTAAATAAACCGATTCAATAAAAATAAAACAGAATGGGAAAATGTCTGCTGGTTGTCAACACGTTCACTACCGACTAGTCTATAATATTTTGTAGACAATACCAGTAGTTGTCAGTCATTTTTAAGGCTGCATCCCTCTATAATATTATCACCGAAATTGTTGGCGACCATTTTATTATGATATATCAAGGTAAGGTATGTAGGTATATTGGTCGAAATTAAAAAAATAAAAATTGTTAGCTACCTCCAGTTTAAGAATCGCTGGGCTATACTAAACAATAAGCACCAAAGATATTGTTAAGTTACACTTATAATCTACGGTAACTATTAAAACGTTGTCTTTAACTATGGTATACTGACTAGTACCAACTGCAGTGACAGATTAATCCCAAACTATGGAGGGTAAATGAGAAGGTTGAAATGTCAGAAGAGACTATATATTGGTTCGTGATCATGTAATCTATGCGACGATAGTCTAACTATAGTTGGTGACCTGCAAGTTTTTCCATACAATTATATTAATAATTATTTTTAAATGTTTTACAATGTTCGTTTAGTTTTTTATTTGTACGTATTATTGAAAAAAAAATATTGTAATAGTTACACATAATGTACAATATAATGTATAAAAAGCACGGATTAAAAATGTAATGAATACACAGGTACTTATAAGTTTATAATTAATTTTAAAACAATTTTATAATAACTTTCAACTTTAAATATCTATATATATAAGTATTAATAAATAAGTAACAAATTGGTTTTTTTTTCATATAAACCATTATATAAATTATTATTTTATTTTCAAATCGTTTTTTAATGTTATTTAACGGCGCGCAGAACGCACAATATCGAGTAGAAAAACATTTCTTTGGCCTTGTAATATAGTGACGGGCTTACATTATTATTATTTATTATTAGGTATAGTTCAAATGGCCTTTTAAAATAAATTACCATTGTAAACATTATAAAATTTGGGTGAAATAAACTTCTTGGATTTAATAATAATTGTATATTAGTAATAATCAACAGCTGGCTGTTCAATTTGTATACAATTGTTTACGCAAGCCGTCGTTAAACTCGTACCGCTATGGGTGTTGGCGACTTTACCTGTTGACCGCCGACTAAGCTTGCGTATTCCCCTTCCCGTCCGACGTGTTATCTGACTGGCTATTTTGCATGTTGTGCTGGCGCGCCGATATGTCTACTCCAGTTGCCCTGTCTCGCTTGACATCGGACGTCGCTGCTTTGACGTCCGTGGAGACCTTTTGGGTATCGTCTATTGTTTCGACTTCTATATTGTGCCGGTCGAGATCCGAGTTACGTGTCGTCTACTCGTATGTTATGCTATAATCGTCAGTCGCCGTCATTAATAATTGCTGTGTCGCGCGCGTAGTACGTACGTACCTACTTACATTGTTGTAGCATATCGCGTACATGTTACGTAAGGCCGTCGTCGCCGCCGCCGCCGCCGCCGCCGATCTATTTGAGTGTCAGGCGTAGTGCGTTGTACGGGAAGCCGCCGCCGTCCGTTCCACCGTCGACTGAAGGCCGTCGCCGAGCTATTTCCATATTAATTGATTTATCATAATATCGGTCTGCGCCGCCGATCAGCTGGTCGCATATAATTATCACGTCCAGCCACCTCCGACAACCATCGCCGCCGCCACCCAACAATAACAACGTCGCCGCCGCCGCCGTTGCACTGAGATAAGTTCTCCCCGTATGTTGTATTATCATTTTATACTGTTATCATGAATTGTATTATTATTATTGAGTGTTGTGTATGTAGTTGACATAGAGACGTCTATCGTCAATTGCACTTAAATTATTATTAATATCATCTGAGATAATTGGTCAATACAAATATTATACTCTACCTACCATTTACCAAATTGTATCATTTTATTATTGTTTTCCTGACACCGCGAGTACGTCGTGTCAACTGCTTCGGTAAGAACACGACGTGCGCCAACATTTGGTAGCAGAGCGTGGTTTCAGCTGATCTTTGTCTCTAAGCGTTGTCAGGTACTATAAGTGACTGGATAGGGCATTGGTAGTTGAGTATAGCTGTTCTAGTTATTTATTTATTGAGTATTATAAACTGTATTATATCTGCTAACGACCTGTCGTATATAAATATTTAAATAGTTATCTTGTTTGTTTAAATATTACATTTTGTGTTGACCTAGCATTTTGAGGGTCTTGGTTGTCAACGTAGGTAACTTAAATTATTAACTAACGTACAATAACGGATACGGAAGAAGACAGTGCGCGGCAACTTAGACTGTTGCAAAGAACAAAAACTGTTGCTATCATATCTCGTGATACTACGGTTAACCGTATCCAGGCCATACACGAATTGTCTAAACGAGTGACCTCTAAGCCAGAGTTACGTACTGAATTTCTAACTGCTGTGGGGGATTTAGACTCGCTGTGGGAGAAATTTGTGGTTGATAACCAAGCGGTTCTCTACGCTCTGTTGGATCTGGGTTTAGCTGCGGAGTTTTCGTCAACCAAGGAATCTCAAGTCCGTTCTCTGTACATACAAGCAGTCGCTGTTGCGGAAACCCTCAGACCAACACAGACATGTGATGATAACGTTAGTCATAACGGGTCTATACATTCCAATCGATCTAATGATAACAATTGTTCAGGCAGACCACGGTTGCCAGAAATACCATTGCCCACGTTTAGCGGCGACCTTTCAGATTGGCCTGTTTTTCGAGATCGGTTCAATGCGCGCGTAATTGAGCGCACTGACTTGTCTAACATTGACCGATTCTACTATTTGCTAGGTTGCCTTAAGGATGAGGCTCTTCATAGTATTCGAAATATTGTTGTATCCGACGCTACATATGACCTAGCGTGGACGACACTTGTAGAACGTTTTGATAAACCTCGACAGCTAGCCTCCTTGATCGTAGATAAACTAATATCTATACCAGCTCAGTCCCAAGAATCGTTAGACGGGTTAAAGGATTTTTTAACGGTTTTCTCTGACCAGGTTTCGACACTTGAATCGTTGAACATCCCTGATCTAGGCGAGTTTCTATTGTTCTCGCTTTCCGCACGGTGTCTACCTCTGTCAACTCGTAAAGGGTTTGAGGCTATCAATAATAACGAGTTCCCTACGGCAGCTGATGTTGTGTCTTATGTTAAAAATCGTGTATCTATTTTGGAAGCTGTCAACTTCACCAGCAGTTCACGTCGTCCACTAGCACAACAGGAACGACCTAAACTCTCTCTACGTCGTCACGATGAAAAACGGTCCAAGGTAACCCTGCACACTTCAAGGCTGTCGAATGATCCGGCCTTAAAATGCTTGTTTTGTTCTAAAGACCATTCGTCAGTCCAATGTCCAAATTTTGAAGGTTTGTCAATGGACGCCCGTTACCAGACCGCCCGTGACAAAAAGGTGTGTTTTCGTTGCTTAAATTCAACACACTGGTCAAACCGTTGCAAGATTAACAAGCCGTGTGACAAGTGCTCTGGTCGTCACCATTCTCTCCTGCACAGGGATTATCAAGAAACTGAGAAACAAACGCCGCCACAAGTATCAATGGTCAGCGCGTGGGATACGTCTACAGTACTATTGGGAACTGCTTTGTTGCATGTCCGAGATCATGCCGGTTGTATGCAGCAGGTGCGTGCTCTCATTGATTCCGGATCACAAATAAGCGTCATGTCAACGTCATGTGTTGAACGGCTGGGCTTAAGGCGAGTGAAATGGACCGCGCCTCTCACAGGTGTATCCGGTGTTGCAGTTTCCAATGTCGACGGTTTGGTCAAGTGCATAATTGCCCCTCGATATGACGACCACCGTATCCACGTCAGTGCTTGGATCCTTCCGAAAATCACCGGTAATATGCCTATCTGTCCTCTCGCACCTCAAGTCAAACAGCACTTTAGTCACTTAGCGCTTGCAGACCCAGGATTCGACCGTTCCGACCCCATAGATTTACTTTTGGGTGCTGATGTGTACTCCCAGGTCATGGACGGTAAACGAATTGTCATCAATGATTCGTTGCCTGCTGCTTTCGGGTCCTTGTTTGGCTGGATCATTATCGGCCCTGTTCAGGGCTCTGTGTCTCAATCGTTCCAATCTAATGTTGTGTCACTTACCATCTCTTTAGAGACCATCATCCAACGGTTTTGGCAAGTGGAAGAGCCGGACGAAGTTCCAGACACATTCACCAAGGACGGTCAATGTGAAAGTATTTACATTTCGGAACGGACACGTGATTCTATGGGACGATTTGTAGTTCCACTACCATTTTTAAATGAACACCGGTCCGAGACGTTTCCCGGTTCCAGACAAATAGCTGTGCGCCGCTTTCAGAATCTGGAAAAGAAGCTCCAAGACAATGACACCTTAGGCCAAGCATACAGACAGTTTATGCATGAGTATGAATCGTTGGGACATATGTCCATTGCCCCTTGTCCAGGTTCATACTTCATACCCCATCATCCGGTGTTTAAGGGCTCGCTAACTTCGAGCAAGATACGAGTTGTTTTCGATGCATCTGCCACGGCATCAAACAAACTTTCGCTAAACCAATGTCTGCATACCGGCCCTAAGTTGCAACAAGATATCATCGATATTCTTCTACGGTTCCGGGTACACAAGTACACTTTCACTGCTGATGTATGTAAAATGTACCGCCAGATTCTGGTACATCAACAATACCGGTCATTTCAACACATACTTTGGCGGGCGTCAACAACGGACGAACTGAAGGAGTATCAGCTTAACACGGTCACCTATGGCGTGAATTGTGCCCCCTACTTGGCCTTAAGAGTGCTTCAAGACATAGCTGAACAAGAGGGCAGTGACTTTCCGACAGTCAAAGATGCGTTGTTGCATCAGACATATGTTGATGACGTGTGTGTCGGAGCTGATACTTCCAATGAACTCGTAAAGTTGCAGTCAGACTTGCAATTAGTCCTGGGCCGCGCCGGTCTGGACCTCAAAAAATGGTCAAGTAATTTGCCATCTATATTGTCAGCCGTGCCTTTGGAGGACCGTGCTTCTGACGTCATTCATTTCGACGATAAGGAGGGTGGTGTGACAAAGGTTTTGGGTCTTCAATGGAATCCCTCGATGGATGTGTTCGGATTCAACGTATGTCCATCATCACACACTCCAACCAAACGTACTGTTCTGTCCATCATCGCGAGAATTTATGACCCGATCGGATTTCTCGCTCCAGTCATATTTTATGCTAAGCATATCATGCAAAGGATTTGGAAGGCAAATGTATCCTGGGACGACCCTCTACCACCAGATTTGGTCAATTGTTGGTCCGTGTTTGTCGACAGTCTCCCGGCACTATCAAATGTAAAGGTTCCTCGTTTCCTATCCACGCAATTGCAGTCTCGCGTTCAGTTGTGCGGCTTCTGCGATGCGTCAGAAAAGGGTTACTCGGCAGTAGTGTACTTGCGCACAGTCACACACAATCACTCTGTCTCTATTTCGCTACTTGGATCCAAAACCAAAATGGCCCCTGTAAAGACTTCCACTGTGCCTAGACTCGAGTTATGTGCCGCTGTCCTACTTGCTCGGTGGCTGTACCGCCTTCTGACGATATTACAGGATAAACTGAACGTAGACTCTACCTTTGCTTGGTCTGATTCACAGATAGTTTTGTCCTGGTTAGTCAAACCTCACTCTATGTTCAAAGTGTTTGTCTCCAATCGTGTGCATCGAATACATACACTTCTTCCACATTGCCAATGGGGATATGTTCGCTCTGCCATCAATCCTGCGGATTGCGCCTCCAGGGGAATGCTACCTTCCGAGTTGATTAGCCATTCGTTGTATTGGTGTGGCCCGAAATTTTTATATGCTAATGTCGATACTTGGGACACGTCTCCAACTCCCATCCCGGTGGAACAATTACCTGATACTAAGATCGTATCCCTTACCGTAACTGTCAGTGAACCATCTGAATGGATTTGTCGATTTTCCTCGTATGACCGCATGCTTCGTGTCATATCGTGGGTACGACGTTTCATTTTTCGCTGTAAGCGTAAGGAGTACCCACTCGCCTTCTTGCAGGCATCTGAGCTTCAGGAGTCACTTGTCAGTATTGTCCGAGTATCTCAACGTCTATTGTTGTCTGGATTGTTCATCACCCTGGAATCGGACCGAACTCCATCACGTTCATACGCTCGTCTCCGCCCATTCATTGACTCCAACGGACTGATCCGCATCGGCGGGAGACTACATCACGCCGATCTACCTACTCTTCAGAAGCAGCCCATGCTGTTACCCAAGACGTCACACTTAGCCAAGCTGATCGTCCGACACTGGCATTTAGTTACGTGTCATTCTGGACCCAGGGTTATAACCGCTTTGATAACCCGTAACTTTTGGATAATGTCAGTTCGTGTTGTCATTCGTCAGACTATTGGGTCATGCACCACCTGTGTTCGAGCTATCGCTCAATCTCCGCAACCTCTGATGGCAGATTTGCCTGCAGCCCGCGTTCAAGTATGTCAGCCTTTCTCCAAAGTCGGAATCGACTATGCCGGCCCCCTTCCAATGAGAGAATGCCGCCTACGGAAGCCTAGAGAGTACAAGGTCTATATAGCTGTTTTTGTTTGCATGGCTGTCAAAGCCGTTCATCTGGAGCTCGTTCTTGAGCTATCTACTGACGCATTTTTAGCGGCGTTCGATAGGTTTGTAGCTCGTCGTGGTCTGCCTCAAGAAATCTTTTCCGACTGCGGTACCAACTTTGTTGGCGCGTCAAAACGGCTATCCATACTGGTCAATCATCCAGAAAATCGTGACCGGTTGACAGCTCGCGCTCCCTGTTCTTGGAACTTTAACCCCCCAGCGGCACCACATTTTGGAGGTCTCTGGGAAGCCGCCGTACGTTCAACCAAAACTCTGTTGTCTAGGGTAATGGGGTGTCACCATCCAACCTTGGAGGAACTATCAACCGTGCTCTGTCGAATCGAAGCTGTCCTCAACTCACGACCGCTCACGCCAATGTCTTCGTCCCCATTGGACTTAGACTATTTGACACCAGGTCATTTTCTGATTGGCCGGCCGTTGCTGTCCGTGCCAGATCTGCCGATGCCGGAGACAGCTAGCAAGTCGGTTCCTCGTTGGAAGCTTCTCCACCAGTGCCATCAGGCGTTCTGGCGTCGGTGGTCCGCCGAATATTTATGCTCTCTGCAAGTACGCAACAAATGGACTAAGAACAGCCCCAACCTCAAAATAGGCGATATGGTCGTAGTGAAAGACAAACAGCTGGCCCCCACCCACTGGCGCTTAGGACGCATACTAAGTGTCAACCCAGGCGTTGACGGTGTAGTACGTGTAGTCCGATTGTTAACTTCACAAGGGGAGTTAACTAGACCTGTGGTTAAGTTAGTATTGTTACCTACGGAATAGCCCCACTAGTCAGTTCCATCCGTACCCTCATAGTAGTTTCTTACACCCACTCCAGTCACTATTACTTAAAAAAAAAAAAAGACCTATATTTTCTTACTTTGGTGTCAGTGACACGATGTACCGCTTTTGCCTTGATATTTTTGTATAAGTTTTTTTTTACTCATTGTTTTTTTTGTTCGTTACTCTTTTGAAACGTAATACTATTTGAAATTGATGTTACCATTTAATATTTATCTTGCTTATTACTATATATTATTCTTACTATGTATTATTTTGTATATTTGTCATTTTTTTATTGTATAATTAGCATCTTCAATGCCAGCCTTACTTCGTCATCTCAAGAGTCAAGATCACCATTTCAACTGATCAACTGTGGTAGTCTTCGGTACGCTGTGAAGCTGCTCTTCCCAGCGGGGGGGGAGGATGTTTACGCAAGCCGTCGTTAAACTCGTACCGCTATGGGTGTTGGCGACTTTACCTGTTGACCGCCGACTAAGCTTGCGTATTCCCCTTCCCGTCCGACGTGTTATCTGACTGGCTATTTTGCATGTTGTGCTGGCGCGCCGATATGTCTACTCCAGTTGCCCTGTCTCGCTTGACATCGGACGTCGCTGCTTTGACGTCCGTGGAGACCTTTTGGGTATCGTCTATTGTTTCGACTTCTATATTGTGCCGGTCGAGATCCGAGTTACGTGTCGTCTACTCGTATGTTATGCTATAATCGTCAGTCGCCGTCATTAATAATTGCTGTGTCGCGCGCGTAGTACGTACGTACCTACTTACATTGTTGTAGCATATCGCGTACATGTTACGTAAGGCCGTCGTCGCCGCCGCCGCCGCCGCCGCCGATCTATTTGAGTGTCAGGCGTAGTGCGTTGTACGGGAAGCCGCCGCCGTCCGTTCCACCGTCGACTGAAGGCCGTCGCCGAGCTATTTCCATATTAATTGATTTATCATAATATCGGTCTGCGCCGCCGATCAGCTGGTCGCATATAATTATCACGTCCAGCCACCTCCGACAACCATCGCCGCCGCCACCCAACAATAACAACGTCGCCGCCGCCGCCGTTGCACTGAGATAAGTTCTCCCCGTATGTTGTATTATCATTTTATACTGTTATCATGAATTGTATTATTATTATTGAGTGTTGTGTATGTAGTTGACATAGAGACGTCTATCGTCAATTGCACTTAAATTATTATTAATATCATCTGAGATAATTGGTCAATACAAATATTATACTCTACCTACCATTTACCAAATTGTATCATTTTATTATTGTTTTCCTGACACCGCGAGTACGTCGTGTCAACTGCTTCGGTAAGAACACGACGTGCGCCAACAACAATAGAAAATAATAATTATGATTTTTTTTTTCATAAACGAATTTTCATCCATGTAAATTATTAAATTAGGTACCTTTCAAAAATTTTGCCGTTTTCAATTTCCCATCACCTCACCCTCCCCCCCCCCCTCCACCCATAGTTTCGCCTATGCTCGACTGTGTTCTTGTAATACTGGTTTATGTCATTAAAATTTAAATAGCATTGAAAAAAATTATCGTTGGCGATATAAAGTCATAAGTGAGATAAATTTCTTCTTCGGTGCAATAATAACTCATTATCTATAATGAACGACTGACCATTAATTTTATAATAATCGAAAATTATTATGTAAATATTATTCAATTATACCTTTCAAACATGGTTCGGTTGTTATTTTTTAATAATCGAACGTAGCACGAAATTCACAACTTCTAGCAAAGAAACACATCTATTTGGCCGCAGGTTTATATCGTCATTAACGTTTAAATGACATATAAAAATAGTAATCGTCGATGAAGTGTATAGTGAGATATTTAACGATACTTCACCGATTTAATAACAATTTAATTGTTCTTAATTCTTTAACGGCTAACTGTTTTTCCATTCAAATTTTTTAATCGAAAATATGATTTTTTTTCCTTATTCATAAACGCAATTTTAAATTATACGTAAAATCAACTTAACATTTATAAATATTACACGCCTCTTCTTCCCCCCCCCCCCCGCCGTATGAGACACGTACAGAGCCAATTTTTCTATTTTTCAGAAAAAAAATGTGTTTTTTTCTAATGACGATTTTTCAGAAAATTTCAAAAGTTTTCATAAAAATTCTCACGGTTTTTTTCAATAATTAAATTTAAATCCTTGAACAAAGTATCGTCATGGTTTTATATTTCTCTTAGTTTTTTTATGCATTTAATTATTTTTCCAGAATCCAAGTGTAATAACTGCAATATAATTTAGATCTTATTAATTTTGCTTACATTTTAGTTTCTGAGCAGATACCTACAATTTAAGTAAGCTGTATTGATTTTCCAAGCTGTGTCATTAGTTTTCTATTTTGGTCTGTCATCAAAATTTGCCATTTGGAGCAGTAAAAACGATTCAATTTCAAACTCGCACACGAAAGTGAATCTAGTTGGTACTTTGGAATGTTAGAAGTAAAAAATTCACAGTAGGTTTACTTTTCAAAATAATCGGGAACACACAAAGAGCTTTTGACGAAATTGATTTCCTTAATATTATATTGTTGTAATTCAGACACGAATAACTGTAAGTATTCGAATGTTTGTACTAACTTTTTATATACAGAGGTATTATTATTATTTTAAAAATATTTTAAGTGTTTTTGAGCCATTTATAACAGGGCTAGAAATCAATTTTAAATATTGATAAAAATTGTTAAAAATAATCTAACCAATCTAAAGTGAGATTAAAATCAAATATCTCTTTTAACGAAATTCAAATTTCAAAATTTATGTTTAAATGGAAATAAAAATTTAAATTGATAATTTAAACCAAAATAAAAAATATATTTTATAATTTTTATAATGGAGAAATCAATTTATAATTAAAAAAAAATGTAATTTAAAATTCAACAGTGGCTGATATAGGACTATAATATGTTGTTCATATGTTAGTAATAATAAATAACTAATAATTAGTTTTCTTTTGTTTTTACCAAGCTACTCGAACGACGACAGGTTTCTCGTATAGTTATACCTCAAAGTTAAAATACTAAACATTTAAGATGGATATTATTTAAAATTGAAAAAAAAGAAAATATAATGTTACCGAATGATGTGCAGATTCTACAGTGTTCGATTTACCATCGAAAGTGCAGTGTGGACAAATTGTGTATAAACTTTTACATAAGTATATTTATTATTTATAAATCGTACTAAACTTTTAACATTTTTTTTTTATTTCCCTCCTCCAAGCATACCGCGTTTGCCACAAAGGGAAAACAAACACATCGCTGTGGCGATTTTTTGCTCGTCTGCAGCTCTAAAACGACTCTCTCAGATTAGTGAACGGGCATAATAATAATAATAATAACAATATTTATGTATATATCTAGCGGCTGCCTTGGCCATGTTAGAATAATATATTGTTTTATATTAGGCCATAAAAATGGTGATTATATGACTTACTCGCATCAAAAGTTTTATTGTTTCGCACGTCGCCTTATTAACGGCTGTGGCACCTGCACTATGTTTTTTGTTTTTCGTATCAAAACCTTAATTATTATTATAATACCTGATATTATTCATTGGCGTAATTCCAATAGGTTTCAACAGGTGGACAAGTTTCATAGGTCCAACAAAGACAAATTATTACGTCATATTTGAAGCCAATCGCTTAGCTCGCTTACACTATCTTCATTCTAGTTTCTAAAATTACATAGGTGATATCTTCAACACTGCGTTTGTCTGTACCTATAAATACTTAAATACAGAATTAAGTATTGATTTTATATTTACTGAAATAAAACGTTTGTTTTTAATAAATTAACATATAACTATATATTATTAATATTGCCTTCGTTAAATAAAAAATGACCTTTTTATTATTTACATAATTATATTAATATAGGTATATTATCGTTGTAGGTACCTTCTACTTATACATAACCGATGGTAAAAGTTGAATACCAAATATGCTTGTAATTTTCTTCAAGTATTTTTATTAGTTGGTAGAGCGAGTTTCCGGCTTGTATATAAAATATAAATATATATAAGATTAACAAAAAATGTATTATCTTAACTCAAAATAAAAATATTCATAAAATATGTATAGTAATTAATCATAAATGTTATTACATATAGGTAGTTACTTAATTACATCATTTAGTTTTTTATGTTACACATTTATAAGGTATGCCTGTTACGCCTAGCTTGAAATATACATGTGTGTATCCTGGCTATCCAGCTCTAAGGTGGTGGCGTGAAACTAAGTAAAAAAAAAAAGCGAGTTGCCACCAACATATATTAACAGGATCCAAAGTTATACCATTTTTTTCAATGGTATAACTCTTGATCCTGTAAATAATAAGTTGTGATAATTCATACATGGTCATATTATAAGGTATCAATCGATTAGAAATATTGTGCAAATGTCAACAGGGGAATTTTAACTGGGACTTAATAGTTACAACCAAAAATGTTCATGTACATTTAAGGCTGATTTTTCGTTCGTACGAAAATATAATATTGTAGGCGTAGTTTATAGGTACATATACTATATAATAATATTATAGTCTACCTACTGACATTGAAATAGGTAGCGTATAACTAATCAAGTGTTGTAAAGTCACCGAGCTAAGTGCAATTATTTAGTTGAGTTAATATTTTTTTCATTTTAATTAGAATTTTTAGAGTTAGATAATATTAAGTTTGTTAACTATATGCGGTTTATGACGCGACCCTAGCACCTGCGTTCTCTCCATAACCAATCGGGTGTATATACTATATAATATATATAACAGATAGGTAGTATTACATCTCGTTGCCTATCAACCGTACTCACTGCCACTTTGTCCCAAGAGGGAGAATATCGAGATTGATATTATGATAAGATCACGGTTGCTCAGTGCTCACTGATATTGTTCTATGCTGATACGTGTCGGGAAGTCCTCGGTGTATGAGTCGCTGTTTCATATCCTGTACCGTATTTTTTTCATTTAATTCCCGATATCTCTCCCAAGACTATTAACTTCTGTCTTCTAGCTTAACTTTCTAAGTATTGACTCAATTGACTAATTAATGTTGAATTTCTAATTAATTTGACCCTTTTAATTATATAGGTATAGGTTGGTAGGTACCTACATGGCTATGGCTATATTTCACTTAATCTGTTGAACGCGTTTACGAGTGTTATAAATTATAATTTCTAATGAACTACAATATCATTATTATTTTTATTATGCAGCATTTTAATAATAATTCCTTGCTAGCGCCAGGGCTTATTCCGATAGCTTTAGTGGGTCAGGGATCTGAAAAATTATCCGGGCCCCTTTTGCTTATAGGTACTAAACAATATAATAAATTTATACAATACAATATAATATAATATAATATATTTATATATGTATACCACTTTAGTACTATTTTAAATTCATATAATCCTTAATTTTTTATAAAACTGCATATAATAATAAATATAATATATAATATAATATAACAATATACTTTATATAGGTACTGCAGTTATATTGTCCGCTTACTGCCCTTACTAGCCTTTTTCATAGCAATAAATTATAGTCATTTTTGGCCAGTTATTGCTCTATCGCTAATAATTCTAAGCTTGATAGTGCCTTGTTACATTGTTGCAAGTAACATTTATTATTGACTTTCTTTAACACTGAAAAGTAGAACTTGCTTCTGTAACAGTTACCTATGATATTGTGTTAAAATCAAAAGATCCAGATTTGGTTAAAAAATCTACTATCCAAATTTAAAGTTTTAATTGCATTTAGAAGAAAGTGTTCTCATTAAAAATAGATATATTTATAAAACATATATAGGTAATATTATTGTTATTATTATTTATTATTCCCGAAGTTCTCAAACTTACTCGAATGCGGAATGATCTAAAATTATCTGTATTTCATAAGGAATTTAGGACGTTTCCTGCTATTGTTTACCACAATCTGTCATACTCTGCATAATCTTATAGTAAAATATAATACCTATATAGTATATTATGCAAGTACTATAACCAGGATTTAATAAATATTTCTTAAATCAAGGTAAAGAACATTAAACAAGTGACACTTAAACATGTGTAACTGTATAAGTATAAACATGTATAGGTAGTTGGCAGTTGCATATTATAGTTGTATGAGTGTGTTTATCAAATATACCTGCTATAGTACCTATATTTTACATAGGCCTATTTAAAGACTAAAGTTTATAGGTCTATGATATTTTAGTTTTATTTTTTTGGTATAATTGTTGATGTTGTAAGTTTGGCGTTAAGGATATAGATAATAAACAAGGTTTATAGATAATAGATAATAGTTGATAGATAATATATTATTATCTATAAATCTTGACGTGAAACAGGGAATGGTAAACAAGCCGACCCCAAGTAGTGTATCCCGCCTAGAGCTAGTATTTTTTATACTACCTATACATTTTTCGATAATTAATTACTATTTACTATATATAGGTAGTCGATAGGTATTTTATAGGTACATTTTAATAATTTTATTAGTTGTAGTTCGAATTTATTTATGTGATATTTGATCATTATACATCAGTCGTGACTCGTGAACAAAATTGTATTCAATGTGTGTTTCTATTTTCTTTAGGTACTACCAAGTAAGTACATAGATTTTGTAATATTGGTTTTTACAATTTACAATTTATTTGTTTAAATAACTGTTGAACTATCATAGTTTCATACTAAAATCTAAAAATAAAAGTAGGTACCTAGATTAAGAACCTATATGACGTGTCATAAACTGTGTTAAGTAGGTATACATTGTTTTATTATGAATTTATGAATATGAAGTATGCATATTATATCATAAAATCCATCATTTACATTATTGTACCACAAAATAAAACTTAACAATTATGAATTTTTTTAATTGCTGATTATGTTAATTATTTTTGTTAATTTCAGTTGAATTATGACAGTTATTGAGTATTATTATAAAAAAAAAAGGTGCTCTTCTGTACAGTATGTTACAAGTGGGTCACTGTATAATGGATTGTCTTAAATTTGAATTAAACGATATAATATAATAGTATAAGAAAAACGATTCTGAGCGGAGACGGTATGTCAGTCTAGGTATAAGACATATTACATACTTATCTATCGTATTAAAAAAAATTTAGGTACCTATAATAAATTCCAAATTAATCATACCACAATATCCATTAGGTACTTATAATGCGTTATACGTCAACAACAAACCTTGATACTATCATAGTCCATACTCCATAGATATATAATAGTGTACTTTAGAAGTTTCAAGTACCCACGAATAATATCACACAATCACAACAAAATAACTAAAATAGTTATTATAGGTTTTTTTTTATGTAATTTTGTCGAAAGTTGAACTTAAAATGACTATAAAAATAAACTGTGCATATGTATTTTTTAGATTTTTTGGTAAATTAATTAAATACTTACGCGGAATCTTGTTTTAAATTTTCAATACTTAAATTTAAAAGTTGAACATTTTATACATTTTTAACTACAAAATAATTATTCAATTTTAAATTTGATAAATTTTGTCAAAATTCGATCTTTAAATGCTTATAAAAAAAATTGTGCTAATGTATTTTTAATATTTTTCAACTGATATTGTAACAATATATCAGGAGCCTTGTATTAAATTTTTACATTTTTTGGCCCAACAGATAAAACTTTATTGATATTTATAGAATAAAAAACTAAAAAAATTGGAAACTGAAAATGTCTGTAAACAGCTCAAAAAGAGTCGAAATATTTTCAAAATTTTACAGTGTATAGGAAATGCTAATCTGAACATTCAGTAAAATTTTCATGTATCTATAGTTATTTGTTTTTGAATTACAACAAAATAAGAAAATCGCTACATGAGAAATCAAGGGAATATCCTATGTTGTAAAAATTTGAATTTCAAACGCTCATAAAAATTTAATTTGACTTTCTTATAGATAATTATTTATAATTAGGTTTGGTTATTATTTAATTAAATTATTGCTAGTTGGCAACAAATATTTTAATACATCATTTGGACAAAGTTCATTTAAAGAGGGACAAAAATTCCTACTTTTCAAGAAACCTAGAAAATATTATCAAATCATTTTTTTACTCTATTTAATTTGGTTTTTAAATATGAATAATATAATATATATTATTTTAATAATATAAATTGTTATTTAAATGACTTGTCTTCTGCATTTAAATTTAACTGTTATATCACTTACATGACTTAAGAGTATGTTATGGAATTTTCATAGATAAAAAATCAAAATTAATATTATTGAATTTTCCACCGTCACATTTTAATTATTTTTTTTACTCTTTCTAATATTTTTCCGTGTTATCAATAATATCCACTATCAAGTTTTAATATCATTACATTCATTATTTCTACTTAGTGTAGATCAATAGTATATATAATTTTATAACTATACTAAATTTGATAGACAAACCTACAATAAATAAATAAATTATTATTCATAAATTGTTGAACTATCTTTTTATATGGTAATACCATTGATTATTATTATTATTATTATTATTATTGATTATTCTATAATGGATGGTAATACCAGTATTGAGCAGTAAAGTAATGCAATTAATAATTTATTTGACTTTGTCCATTATGTTTTTGACTATATATTAATTTGCAGAAAATAATATCATCTCAGTGCAACTATACATTCTTTGTCAAATTGAATTTATTATATGTTATATTATTTTCTTACCAAAAAATACCCACAGACTAGGATGAATCACAGAATACTTAATTCATAGAGCGTTATGGAAGCTTTCTATGTTGTTATTAGTTTGATCAGGCAATCCATGAACTGATACAATTTGTGGACCAACATTTCTTATCCAATACGCTTAAACAAAATTATTGATTTCAAATTTATTAGATTAATTTTTCTATACAAGATTAGACTTGTAGATTCTGAGCGGAGCAAGGAAGCTAGTGGTTTTACAATGGTGTTTATTTTTTTTTTTTTTTTTTTATATCCTGTATACAAAATTTCTACCAGAAGGAGTGCTTTGATTTCAACATATAGTACCTTATCTTTTAGCAAATTGGACCAAGATGGTACTTTAGAAAGGTCATTTTTCGATTTTCTCAATAGTTATTTAATGCCACGGGAAAAAGTACTGAAAAATTACGAAAAACCGCTTAAAATGGGATTTTAATTTCTAACAGTTTGTTTATCACCGTAGCAACGAATAAAAAAAAAATAGGTAGGTATTATCTATATAAATATCATAAATTATTAACATGTATCATTAACTTATGAGTCAGTACCGACTTATCATAGAACCGCGGGTGATTAGGTTCATGGTAGGAAATAGTATAAAATTAATCTAAATATTTTAAAAATGTCATTGTATAAAAAGGCAGGTAAGTATTTTTTTTTTTTGTCTACGAATATCAATAAAATTGTTTATATAATTTCAATAAATTGTTACAATAATAGTTATAAACCAGGAATAACGATTTTAATTATTTTGTTGTAGTTTATAGTATTAAAACAACTTACATGTTATAATAATTAATGACAATATAAAATATACAGACTGACAAACCGTCTCCGTTCAGAATCGTTTTTCTTATACAATGATATTATATCATTGAATTCAAGTTTAATACAATCCATTAAACAATGACCAACTTGTAACCTACTGTACAGCTGAGCGACATCCACTTACCTGCCTTTTTTTTTTAAATTTATAATTTGAATTTAAAGATATTATAATAATAATAACCATTATAATATATTCAGATGAATAAAACGATAGTACACCTGATATAGATTAGATCTAAACAATGTACTATGTAGGTTAGTGATATACCATCAGTACTTAAAGTTAATAGTAATATAAAGAAAATACATTTTTCTCTTACTCATTTTTACATATTATTACAGTTTAAATTTAAATTAAGAATCATGTCTAACGGAGAAAAGAATAAATCAAAGCCAACTGTAAGTTTATTACACAAAGCATTGGCTCTTAGTGGAATTTTTTAGTAGAACACGAGAGTAAAATAGTTATTGTAAGCTAAAATGTTAAAACATTATTATATTATCTCTGCAGGCAAATCAACTGTTTTATATTATGTATTTCTTATTGACCTCCGTTGGACTTAAATGATTTATAAAATATTATATATGAATTTATGCATTTATGAAATTTTAGAATAAATTAAGCATTAAAATAATAATTAACTAAAATTAAAATTTTTTTTTAATTACAAATTACAATACAATTTAAATAAATATTTCCAATAAAACCCATAAGTTGTAAAGTTATTATCTAACAACAAAAATGTATTGTTTAGATAAATTCTAAATTTTACTATTTTAAGATTAAGACACCTAATGGAAATTGTACAGGATGTACGAACAGCTAAGAATAGTTTCTTAACTACTAATGTAATGAGTAAAAAAACCCGGAGAAAATGGAAATAAAATAAAAATAAAAATTGATCAACTTCAACAAAAAAATAAAGGGCTCATCATTTTGAAAAACGTAGCTAAAGTTTTGAATGGAAATAATGAAGTTCAACGTATAGACAATTTTTCACCGTCTATGATTACTGATTTTCAAAATGCTCCCGTGACTTCAGTTGACATCGAACGTTCATTTAGCACTTATAAAAATATAATAACATACCGTTGTAAAAATAAGACACCAGAACACATGGAGCAAAATATAGTTGTTAACTGTTTTCAAAAATTGTCTTAATTAAAAATACCTTATTGTTATTAATATAATTTAATCAATTCTTTTTTAACATGTATTATTTTGCTTATTTTATGCATATTATTTTTTATCATATACTTTTATATTACTTTTTATTATATACCTACTTAATTATATCAGTTTTTTTTTTGTATTATTTTGCATATAAATGAATATTTTTATTTCAAGAGAATATATTCATTAAAAAGCATATTTTTCGCATATTTTATTATGATTTTTAAAGAATATTGGAAGAATATTTTCAACTTTTTTAGAGAATATTAGCATCTTATTTTGGCTATTTTAAAAGAATATAATTCCAGCCCCTAGTAATGACTAATGTTATTGAAAATTATTGGCTTCAATAAATTATAATTAATAATAACTAATCAATATTAGTTGTAAATGTAAATGTATAATTTTTTGTTAGTTAAATTTTAAACAAGATATTTTTATTATAAATTACTGTTCATAATATTATGTCTACAAACGTTCTAGATTCCCTCCATGATTTTGACAAAATGTCCGAATCAACAAAAATTCGCTGTTTATATCTCTGGCAGTCAATAACGGAAGAGACAAGAGGAGTCTTAAAGCTTTCAACGCATTGTCATTGTTGTTGACATGGTGTCAGTAGCCTAAGTTTTTCATTTTCTCCATACAGCCTTAACAATATACATATAATAATATTATGTCATTAATTAATTAATGACAATTTTATTAATGACCTATTTATTTTAATTGGTACTTGACTATATGGTGAAAAAAACACCCAACAGCACGAGATTCTGGAAATGCCGAAATCATCTTATCCCTTAGTGCTGTTTCATAACCTGTAATTATGGTTTCTGGAGCTACATTTGGCCATAGATTATTTCTAATAAATCGTATTACACAATAACACAAATTCCTTGACTTGCTTTCCATTAGAACATATACTATGGGTATGGACTGAAATAACGAGTCTAGCATTTTTAGCCTTAATTATTCATATATATGAAAAATTATTGAAATAATCTTACATTTTACTAGGCATATGAAAATAGAACAATAACTTACATAGTTCTGAGTCATACAGTGTATTGTCAACAACTGATATCCCATATTAACTGGGACCACTTTAAATGTTTCATCAGTGACTACATTTCTAAGTAGGTATAATGTATATGCTGTAACAAGTTGATGCATGCGAAAATAACATTACTCCTGCCATCAACATCATGTACGCATCCTCTAAAGAATGGAGTATCAAATCATCCAAATCGATTGAGTTGTTCATTTTCAAACAATGTGGCCAAGTCGGATAGTGAATTTGGCAGTCTTGGCATTGCACTTCTCCATTTAAATCGCATAATCGATTCAGCAGTAGACCATGGATATAATCCTGCTGCTATCACATGTCTGTATTAATTATTATTCAATATCAATAAATTACCTACAGTGTAAATGACACAGTATTTAATAAAAATAAATGTGATACATTGATTTCAAATGAAATTAAGATTCTTTAAGATTCTTTGTATATAACTTCGCTGAATGGCTCGGGATTTTTTTTTTGTAAATACCCAGTGCTGTGAAGAATACTTCTAAAATGTATTTGAGTAAATACTAAAATAAATTTTTTTGTCGAGTATTTAAAATACTACTCAAATACTTTGAGAGAGTATTTGGAAATTGGAATACCTTAAAAATACTTTTGGTTTTTAAAGTAGGTTTATAATCTTGTTTATTTTAATTATTTATTAAATAAATGTTTATTACATTTTAAAAACATTAGGGCCTTGTTCAATATTCATAGTCAATGCTTAAGAATAAGTATTGCCTAAGCTAATTTTAATAATTTAAAAATACAAATTTGTGATAATAACTTAAAGCAATGCTTAAGGTAGGTCTCGACCAACCTTAATTTAAGTACCTAGGTAATAGTTTTTCTTTTTTTAGGCCAAAGTCTCGTTTATGTATCTCATTTGAATCGTAAGTGTAGCTTAAGTAATATTTATTCTTAAGCATCGACTACAAATAGTATTCAATTAAACATGGACCTTAGTTTTCAAAATGTTCATATATTTTTATTGAATAACTATTGAAAAAACCGGGTTTTCACAAACATTTGGGCTAACACAGAAATACAGAATACTAAATAAAACTATTACTATAGTTGGCAACAATATTTTTTCAACCAAATATTTTGAATAAAAATAAAATGTTTGAAAAAAAAAGTATTCAATACAATTAAGTATTTAATACAAAAAAAAGTATCGAAAATACTTCATGCCGAAAATATTTAGAAAGTTATTCAATACTTGAAAACTTTTAATCAAATACTTTACAGCACTGTAAATACTAAATCATTCCAAATTACTCTATTTATTGTAATAATCATTAGTCGATTTAAGAGGAAGGGGACGAGAGGTCCCCGACATAGACTTACCATCTATATCAAAAAAAGGTGGGCAAGTGGGTGTCGCTCTGCTGTACAGTAGGTTACAAGTGGGTCACTGTAAAATGGATAGTATTAAATTTTAATTCAATGGTATAATATCATTGTATAAGAAAAACGATTCTGAGCGGTGACGGTATGTCAGTCTATGTATAAGACATATTATATACATATCTATGGTATTAAACAAAAAATTGACCTATAATAGGTACCTATAATAAATTTAAAATTTATCATATCACAATATCCATTAGATACTTATAACGCGTTATACATCAACAAAAACCGTGATACTATCATAGATATATAATAGTACACTTTAGAAGTTTCAAGTACCCACGAATAATATTATTCAATCACAACAAAATAACTAAAACAGTTATTCTAGGTTTTTTAATATTTAATTTCGTCCAAATTTGAATTTAAAATGTCTGTAAAAAATAAGCGTGTTCATATATTTTTTAGATTTTTTGGTTATAGTATGAACTATTTATGAGAACCTTTGTGTTGAATTTGTAATCCTTAGCTATAAAAACTGAACATTTTATAATTTATTAATTACAATGATTGATAATTTTCGAGATTTTGATAAATTTTGTCAAAATTTGATCTTTAAATGCTTATAAAAAAAAACTGTGCCTACGTATTTTTAATATTTTTCAACTGCTATTGTAACAATATATCAGGAGCCTTGTATTAAATTTTGACACTTTTTGGCCCAAGAGATAAAACTTAATTGATATTTATAGAAAAAAAAACTAAAAAAAATTGAAAGCTCTAAATGTCCATAAACAGCTCAAAAAGAGTCAAAATATTTTCAAAATTGTATGGTGTATAGAAAATGCTAATTTAAACATTCAGTGAAATTTTCATGTATCTACAGTTGTTCGTTTTTGAATTGCAACAAAATAAGGAAATCGCTACATGAGTAATCGAGTGAAAATCCAATGTTGTAAAAATTTGAATTTCAAAGGCTCATAAAAATTTAATTTGACTGTCCGGTAGAGATTTTTTTATTGATAAAGGTAGATAATCTTATAAGGAATCTTGTGTTTCATTTTCAAATCTTAGATTTAAAAAGAAAAATTTTGACGAATTCTTAACTCAAAATAATTTGCTAATTTTCGTGATTTTTCCATATTTTGTCAATTTTTGAACTTTAAATGCTTATAAAAAAAAATTGTGACTAAGGATTTTTAATATTTTTCATCTGCCTTTGAAACAATATATTAGGAGCCTTCTCTTAAATTTTCAAGCTTTTGCAACCAACAAATAAAATTTTATTGATATTTCTAGAAAAAAAACTAAAAAAAGATGGAAAATGAAAATGTCCCTAAACAGTTCAAAATAAATCAAAATATTTTGAAAATGTTATCGTGTATATAAAATGCAAATATAAACAACCAGTGAAAATTTCATGTATATACGTTCATTTGTTTTAGAGTTACACCAATAACCAAAATCGATTTTTTGGAAAACCAATTTTGCGTAAAAATTCCCGTTTTTCCTTAATTTTTATGTGGTTTTTCCCGGCGCTTGTTAAAACTACTGGGAAATTTATACTTTTGACCCCCCCAAAGTACCAACTAGATTCACTTTCCTATCAGAAAAGCTACTGATGAAGAAAATCCAAGAACTTTTACTGTCCTAAAACGTGATGACAGACACAAAAAAAAATATAAAAATATAAAAATAAAAAAATATAAAAACATACATCATTGTAAAACCAATACATTCATCGCTCCGTTCAGAATCTAATAGTTACCTACGTATAATTTATATAATGTAACAAAATTCAAAAATAAATAAATATTTTAGAAAGTCTTGGTAATTTTCGCTTTAATAAATATTATATATGAATAGCAGGTATAGGTACCTAACAATAAAATTAACTGCTTTATATTATAAAGTATTATAAGTCAATAGGCTGGTGTGGTGTGAACAGTTTGAGATTATTTAAAAAGGATGGATATTTATATTTTCCAAACATACTTCAATTTTTATTTATTCTAGCAGTATTACCAGTTACAACATCTACAATAGGTGAGAGATATTTTTCAATTCTGAAAAATATTAAATGTTGTATTTTAGAATGACTGTTATTGGGGCTTATCACTATTTTTCATTTTTTTATAACCCTAAGAATATACCTTCTTCATTATTCATCGTAAATGCTTTTCAACGGTATATTTTCTTTAGCTGCTCGTTGTTTTAAAACTGCTTGGAAATTAGAGATCAAGCCCTGGTTACTGATCCCTGGTTCTCTACTATGACCTCTGTGTGGTTTAACCTTAACGAATGTACCATTTTTTAATCTTTTTATAGAAACGTTACAAAAATGTGTACGAGCTTCAATGCATTTAAAATAACTGAAATATTAAAAAGTTGCTCTGCTGTACAGTAGTTTACAAATGGGTCACGGTATAATGGATGGTATTAAATTTGAATTCAAAGATATAATATTGTAACGTGGTCGGGGATGGCCCGTTAAATATAAGATATTCAGGGAAGAAATTAATTCTTTTGAATATATTTTTACCGTAGCTCGGGAGCACGAATGGTATTAGGATCTTAATATTAAAAATAAATAACGATTGATCTAAATTATTATTAATATAAACAAATTATTTATTATAACTTACAATTTACGAACAAAGTTACCAAAAATGTAGGATTGTACGGAGTTCAGGTGCACGTGATGGACTCGCGGAGAACTGGTATTCTCTTACATAGGGATATTGGCCGGAGCCTTACAATCATAAAATATATATGTGTCACCTAAACCGGAGGGGCTTAATATATTATTACAGTCAGCGCATAATATGCCTAATGTGCATATTATGATGCTTATAAAATAAACGTAATGATGTAACATACGTTACATTACCCCCCTCCCTTTTTTTTGAACATTTTAAATATACCTACTATATTTAAAAAAAAATAACAATATAAATCATGTTTCATTTAAACAATACATCCCTTTTTTTTTTTTAATTTAAAAAAATATATCATTAAGGTTAGTTTTATTTAAATTGATTGAAATTGTACCTGATTTTGAAGATTTACCACTGTTTTGGTGTGAATACGTGATAAATGATATTTACATTATATATGTATACATACACTGCATGTCTGCATTAATTATACATTTAATATGCATATGATATATTATATCTTTATGTTTAGTTATTAAATTTAGTTCTGTTTTGCTCGGGCTTATCAATGTGATAACACTCATGATAATAATATATTAATTGTATTTTTGAGTGGCGAGAGCACTATATCAATTTTTTCTCGATTCATCAGTTTTTGACGATCATCGTATATGTATATAATGAAAATCAAATCTACGTAAAATTTTGCAAGTGTCAATGATGTGGTAGTGTCATTGTAAAATTTCAACCAGTTTTTTACTACCATTTTTATTTTTTATAATAATATTTTTTATGTGAACCCTTTTTCTACATTTGTATATATACGCCTAACGCATGTTTTCACACGCTCTTTTTTTTTTTTTTTTACATAATATACCTATGCCTTATAATAAATTTACAATATAAATCCACATCATACTCATGTACGATATTAGTGTTCTGAAATTATTCTTCACCCGTTCCGTCGTTTGGATGTCATCGGTCCCTCAAGGCCTCAACCAGTACTGAAACAGGGAGGTCTGTTATCGTGGTCTGTCCTTGGATAGGTGCACGCTGTACCGCTATAACCTCGGCGTCGTAAACGGTCTTGATTGAACCACCATAATATGTCTTGGATTCGAGGTTTATGGTTCGGTTATAGTCGCCTAAATTTGTAAACTTTCTCACTCTTTTTTTTGCTTACACTTTTTTTTGTGGTTGTTATGGTCAAATAAAAAAAAATTAATTTATCCTTATGCTAAAAAATAAAAGTACATAAATGATTATTTAATAATATTACTCTTATTGCACTATTCTATCTCGACACCTTGTTCTTAAATGTATTAATTAATTACTATGCATGGAGGTAAAGTGATATCGTAAGATTTTTTACGCACTGAAAATCGTTAGAATGCTATATGGGTAACAAAATTTGATAATATGCTAGAAAAAATTAAAACTGTTGTAATTGTGCTTACTGTACATAACTTAATTGAGGTATGATATTCTTATTGTATTTCCTTTTAGTATCTATTTTATTTTGATGATTTTTGATTTACTGAGCTACTATTTTATTAGTACTTTGTAGACTATTTCGAATATTGCAATTCAACATTTGCTTGTGTTTACCTTATTAATTTTACGTGTCTCATTTAAAAAATGTATATACATGGTATTCTTAATATATATTTACTAAGTAAAAATTCAAATTCACATTTTTATGTGTTGTAATAAAAACATTTTGTATGTTTTCATTAGGCAAGCATATTCGATAATAATTTTATTTCTTTTCCCACATTTATTATACGTTATATTTATTATATACAATATACATTTTATACTATAATTACAATTATTCTAATGTATTATTTAGCGTTCTTTATATTTTTTTAACTGACTAACATGTTTGTATTCGTTTACTAACTGTCCATTTTTAATTATTTCTACTACATAAGTTACATCCGATACTTGCTTCATTATTTTAAACGGGCCGTTGTACCTGTAAGCAAATTTAGATTTTCTATTTTCGTCTTTAATCAGTACTTTTTCGTTTAATTTAAATTTTACCTGTACCTTATTTGAGTCATAATGTTTTTTATTTTTTAAATATCTGTCCGCTAATAATTTTGGGAGTTCGTCTCGAATAATTTTTAATTTTTCTAATTCCAGTAAAATTTCGGGGGATGTTTCTGTACTTATAAAGTTGTGATCAAATATGGATTTTGGATTATATCCGTGTAATAGGTAAAACGGTGTGTTTTTCGTTGTATCATTAATTGCTGTGTTATACGCAAATAGTACATATTTTAAGTATAGACTCCATTTATTTGGTTGTTCTTGTACAAAGTGGCTAATCATATCTATCAAAGTCCCGTTGAACTTTTCTGTCTTTCCTTGGCTCTGTGGACGGTATGCAATTGAATATGTGTTATTTATATTTAGCGCTTTTAGTAAGTCTTTCACCAATTTATTTGAAAAATGTAAGCCTCGGTCAGAGTGTATTTCGCCTATTGCTCCGAATTGTAAAATTATATCTATTAAATATGCGACTGTAGACCTTGCGTCAGCGTTTTTGTATGATTTTGCTATAGCGTATTTTGTTGTTGCGCAAGTTCCTACCAAAATATATGAGTTGCCATTGCTTGGTGGATTAATTGGCCCAATATAATCTATTGTAAATCGTTGAAATGGTATACCAATAATTTTTGGTGATGTTAGCATTTGACCATAGGTCGCTTTTTTATCCGATTTCCTTTTTTGATAACTAATGCATGATGTTACATATTTGCGTACGTCTTTATATATAGTGGGCCAAAAATATCGTTGAATAATTTTATTGTATGTCTTGTCTATGCCTAAGTGTCCTGATAAAGGGTGATCATGGAAATCGTTTAAAATTTCACATCTACGGTTGTCTGGTAATGCTATTAAATTTATAGATTGCCCCTTAGCTAAATGTTTATACATGAGTATTTGGTTTTCATTTATAAAATAATTTTTTGATTTTCTTATCCATATATGGGCTGAAAGTTCTGGGTTCTGTATTGCTTTAATAATATTTGCATATGTATCATCACGTAATTGTTCCAGGTGTATATTAATAGTTTTTACTGTGCAAATTGTCAGTTCATTATCCTTTTGTATTTCTTGTTCTATAGTGGGTGGTTCAAACACTGGATTTCGGGACATAGCATCGCATACTTGATTTAAGAGTCCTTTTCTATATTTAATTGTTATGTCGTAGTCTATAATTTTACTTTTTAGTCTCTGAATTCTTGTTGATAGTGATTTAATATTGTCTAAATATTTTAACGGAGCATGGTCTGTCCATATCTCTATGTGTGTGCCGTATACATATGGTCTAAAGGTTTCGAGCGCATATACTATTGCTAATAATTCTAGTTCAATTGCACTATATTTCTCCTCAGTAGCAGTGACGCGTCGAGAAATGTATGATACGGGATGTAATAATTCGTCACCTTCGTCCTTTTGTAATAAAACACTTGCAATTCCTATTTTACTCGCATCGGTCCATACGACTATTGGTAGGTTTGGGCTGAAATGTTTTAACAACGGTGGGTTTGTTAACTTTTCTATAAGTATTTTAAACGTTTCTGTGTGTTTATTTAGCCATTTTACCGGAGATTTTTTTTGATTCGAAGTGGCCTCTAGTTAAATCGGTTATAGGCGCTACAATTTCAGCGTATCTTGGTATGAACTTTCTAAAAAAATTACATAAACCTAAAAAACTTCTTGTTTGTTTTATATTTTCTGGAATAGGAAATTTATTTATCGCTGCCAATCCCTCCTCATTTGGCTTGACTCCATATTGATTAACGATTTGCCCTAGTATTTTCAACTCAAAATATCCAAATTTACATTTTTTGGTTTCAATTTAAACCCTGTTTTTCTAATTCGTTCTAATAGTTTTTCTAAAATTATAAGTAGCTCTTCAAATGTTTTTGCATAATTTACGATATCGTCTACATAATTAATGGTGCCCAAATAAAGTAGTCCAGAGAGAGCAGTAGCCACAGCTTTAGAAAACTGTCTTGGAGAGTTTTTATATCCAAATGGAAATCTTGTCCACTCATATAATCCAAATGGGGTGATAAATGCTAATTTATATCGGTCTGTTTTACCCAGTAGAATGTTCAGAAATCCCTGCTGCATATCCATTATGTTGAAATATTTCGACCCTTCTAGACAATCGAATATTGTTTGTATATTTGTGATTGGGAAATTCTGATGAGGTACTTGTTTGTTTATTTGTCTATAGTCGATTACTAATCTTTTTGTCTTATCCGCCTTATTAACTAAAAATGCTGGGCTAGCATATGCTGAATTAGATGGTATAATTAAACCTGCTTTTAAAAGTTCGTTGACTTGTCTTTGTAACTCATTTTGTTCGCATAATGCCAATCTATATGGTGGTAAATTTACTGGGTCATCAGTTAATGTGGGTATTGGTATATCTCCAATATCAATGGATCCTAGGTCCATGTCATGTTGCGCGAAACAATCCGCGAATCTTATCAATATATTTTTTAGTTTTACTTGTTGATTTGTTTCCAATTCAGGGTTAATATCAAATTCAATTTTTTTACTATCTATTAAATTTGTTATGTTACATATTGTTTTATTGTTTTCGTTATTTTTTACGAGTGTGTTTTGTAATATTGTCTGAGGTAATATTGTGTCAGCAAAATGTTCATTCATGTTTTCAAATTCTTGTTCTACATAATGTGTTAACTCATCAAATCCGTTTTGTGTAATATCCACTCCGTCGTATTTTATATTTATTGTTGATGAATCACTTTTTTCCGGAGTTGTTGCTATTGACTTGCATTCTATTTTATGTTCGGGCTCTAATTCATAAATTCTTATTGTAATATCTGTATTTTGAAACGTGAATTTAATCATTTTTGAAATTAAGTCCCATTCTTTTTTATCTAACCCCGAACAAACCTTGGGTAATCCCAAATTATGTATTGACTGATTTATGCAAAACTGTTTTAAATTTTGTAGTGTGTTAAAAATGTCTTCATAGGTGGGTTTATCATTATATGCGTCTTTTGTTATTAAATATAAAATCCATTGTTTATTTTTCTTTAAAAATGCTATTTCTTTAAGTTTTTTATTCTGTGCTTTTAATACGTCTACATCTTCGAATCTTTCTTTAAATTGTTGTGCAATCCCTGCCTCCATTTTGAAGTCTTTACTGACACAATGTGCAATGGCATCATTTATTTGTTCAGTGAATATATTACCTATAATGTCATGGTATCTACATTTGGTTCTATACGTTTCTGAATTTTGTAATAGAAATTGTTGAAAATTATTTTTTTGCTTATTTTGTGTAATATTGTTTGTGTCTTGTAAGGTATTTCTTGGTTTGTCTTCCTGCTCTATTTTTAATTTTACTTCAGTTCCTTTATAATTAAACATTACTAAATTATTTTTTAAATCTAAAATTGTGTTAATTTTTTTCATTATGTCCAATCCTATTATTACTGGTGTACATAGATTGTCAACTATTATTATTTTATGATTTATTACTATCGTTCCTATTTTTATCTGAGCCACAGTTGTTCCTAGAATGTTTAGTTTAGAATTGTTCGCCGTCTCAAGGTAGAGTTCGCTTTCGGAAGTTAATTTATTACATTTAATAGTATTTTTGTTTATAACAGTTACGCTCGCCCCTGTATCTAATAATAACGTAGTAGTTTGGTCATTTATTTTTCCTTGTATTTCTATTTTGATTTTTTCTTTTTTATTATCATAATAAGTATAAATGGTATTATTTGTATTTGTATTTTTGACGATATTTAAAGGTATCTTACTGGTAATGTATTGGTGTTCCTGTGCAGACCCCGTTATCTGCGGAACTATTAGTTTTTTTGTACAAAGGTATTACAGTTTCTCTTTATGTGTCCCGGAATTCCACACAGAAAACATATCGGTGGCCCTTGTTGATTTAAATAATTATAATTAGTATGGGGAATTGTTGCCTGATTACTTTGTGTAGGGCGTAGTGTGTTGGCTAATTGGTTATTATTTGTATTATTTGTATTATAATTTTGATAAAAGTTTGGTCTAGGAAACTGGGTGTTTGTCATCTGGTTATTATGTGTGAGATAGTTGTAATTCGGATAAAAGTTTGGTCTTGGATTATTTTGATAATATTCATTTTGATTATTAAATATAGGTGGTTGGTAGTGTTGATTTCTATTATAAAAGTTGAATCCATTGTTATAGCTAGTTTGCTCTTCGTTCTGATAATTGTTGATACTATTGGGAATGTTATTTTGGGTTTGTCCAACTTTAATTTGACTTATATGATTTTTTAAAACCTCCATTTCTCTAGTCAATTTCTCTACTTCTCCATTTACCTTGTCCTCCGTTCTCAATAGATTTGTTACTTCTAGTTTCTCTAGAGTTTTTTTGATGCTTGCGATCGATGTATTATTTGCTAACCTTATTAACTGAAAGGTTTCTTTGGGTACTCCTTTTAGAATGTGTTCACATATTTCTTCTTCGGTCATATTCTTGTTTATTTTATAACATATGCCTACTATTTTAATTATGAATTCTTTATATGTTTCTCCTTTTGCTAGTTTCTGATTTTCCAATTTTGCCCTTAGTAAGTGTTTATTTCCTACTAATGTAAATTCTGTTATTAATTCACTTTTGACTTCGTTCCATGTTATATTTCCGTTTTTTGATTTTAGTTGTTCAAAAAAATCTTCTGCTGAGTCCTTAAGATATAGTTGTAGAACAATTACTTTGTGTTCGTCGTTCCATTCGTTCACGACAGCTATAAGTTCAAATTTTTTTATGAATTTATCAATATCCTCGTTTTCTTTTCCTGAGAAAATATCGGGTTTATGGTTAAACGCCATTTTTATACTTTGTTTATTTTTTAAAGATTTTTTTGAATTTTTTTCAATAATATTCTTAGTGTTGATCTGTTCACCCGAAGTATTATTGTGGGTTTCTACCTTGAAATGTATAGGATCTGTTGTTAATATATTGTAAGGAAAATAACGTGTTGGTATTTATTCAATTTATTATTTCACGTTTATTTCACATACGTAATAATTCGTTATACAGATACAATTTGGTGATGTGTAATACAGTATTTCTTTTGAATTATTATATATTATACTCTTGCGAGTGTACATAAAAAATATTTTAATTACGGGATTTACATAAAATATTGGGGGGGAACAGCATGAACATTTAACTCACGGTTTGTAGAATGGTATGTGGCGGGACGATGGTGGCAATGAGCATCCACGTACAGTGGCGCGATCACGGCGGCACGGTAATAATTGATTATTACTGGCGTGAACGGCTCGACTCTCGGTAAACAACAGTGACTCAGCTCTGCGTGGCGGTATGTTGGTTTTTTCGACTGGTGGTGTGTAGGACAAATTCAACTCTACCGGCAAGAGGTAGGTCAATGACCGGACAGCGGCGGCTATGGCTCGACGTTCTCGACAGACGGTGAGTAGATGGTTGGACGGCGGCAGCTACGGCTCGACATTCACAACTTCGTACAGGTCGGCAGACACGTGGTTTGGACGGCGGCAGCTTCGGCTCGGCGTTCTCAAATAGACGGTGGCGACGAGTTACGGGTACAGCACAGTGGTCGGAAGGCGGCACAGGAGTCGGTTGACCTTCTCTGACGGGCGGCGATGAACAACTGATCGGACGACGGCGGCGACGGCTCGGCGTTCTCGACACGTGATGGTCGGTAGCGTAGGGAGTGCCGGGAAAGACTGTACAATGTCCGTTATCGGCGGTCAAAAAAGACCGTCCGGCTCATTGAGTCTAGTGGGCAGGAATTGCTGTAATAGAGTTTCGAAATTAGCATCCGTTCTCGGCGGTAACAAATACCGTCCGGCTTGCTATTCTCGCTTCTCTCAGCTGGAGAACTGTGTGTGTACGGCGGCCAGCGGCCTGTATTTATGCCATTCGAGGCTCGCTGGTCCCGTCTCGAATGTTATCTGACACCTTGCGTGATTCGAAACTGCAGGTTATTGTTCAGAGTGTTTGGAGATTACCAGATTATGGTGAAAATAACGCTGATTTTGAATATGTTCGTAACGTTTTGATAGCTCTATTGGTTCCCACGGAAAACTCAGGTTTTCCGTGGGCGGCATGCGTTGTTTAATCATTGCGCGGCGGAGCGCTATCTGTGGTTTGCGGTTTGCGGTTGGGCGGTCGATGTTTCTACGCGGCGGGCGATGTTTGACCGTGGGTAATGATCACAACGAGAGTGCGCCACGTTAATGGCCACACCGTTTTGTCTCATTACATTGTCCCCTTTTTTATTTATTATTTTTTTTTTTGAAGATTTTGGAGTGAGAAAAAAAAATAAAAATAAAAACTTTAAAATTGTTGACGCTGTGTGTTTGTGGTGTAGTGGATTATTAGTTTGCTGTTGTTATGGTTGATATTGTTGTTTCATACCCTTTATCCTTTGATTCTTCTCCTTGTAGATCAGTCTTCGCAGGCGAGTCTTGGAAACATTTTCAAAGTCCTTCAAGTAGGCTCCGACCTTTAGTATACTCTTTCTGATCTCTACCGGGGATTCTGGATGGCGGTCGATTAAGTGCTTTATCGTCATGATGATAACCTCTGATTCGGTTTCACTTAAATTACTGGACCGGGGCGACTGTTCTTTTTCTTCATGTGCAGTAGTCGGTGCTGCTTCCTGTGGTTGAGTTAGGGTGTGACATGGTGTTGGTCTTTGCTCCCAATGTGCGATAAAATCATCCCACGTCATCCCGGTGGCAGATGGTCTTCGGGTGGCTTGCATGGTAGGTGGAAGGCTCCATGAGGGTTCCAGGTTGTATCTAGTTCTCTTTGCCTCCTCCTGACGGTAGAACATGGCTATTTTGCGTCTTTCTTCGATGGTTAGCAGTTCGTCGATGTGGGTTACCTCCATTTTGTGCAAGACCTTTCTGCTTTTTATTTTGGTCAATGGAATCTGTACGAACATCTTTCTGGTTCCTACATAGTGGGGGGGTATTTGTGTTACATAAGAATTTAAAAGTTTATTACATGGATTCACAAGCAAGTTATTTTGGGCGACATATATATTGTTTTTTTTTTTTTTTTTTTTTTTTTTTTTTTTTTTTTTGTTTAATTATTTGTTTGAGATACTCCGCTCACAGGTTTGTAGTATCTCTTGATGTTTTTGAAGTTGATGGTTCGATGACTTCCATTGATTTGGATAGTTACCGTGTTATTATTATGTACTGCTTGTATTTGGTATGGTCCGTGGTAGATCAGGAATAATTTATGGGTCTCCTTATCCTCAGCGGAGGATAACCTATGTTCTTTGATCAGGATCTGATCGCCCACGTTATACTGAGGGAATCGTTTATCTCTGTCTTTGTATGCGTTTCGCAGATCAGCTTGCTTTTTTGACCGTTTCATTACAATCTGTATAATGTCGGGGGGTTTCTTCAGGTCCTCGTGTTTAGGAAAAACTACCAATTTGCTTATTGATAACTTGGTTTTCTCCCCAAACATTATATAGTTTGGTGTATAACCAGTGGTTGTATGGGTAGTGTGGTTGATCCAGTATTCTACATTATCTAACCATTTTAACCAATTTGTATGTTGCTTATGACAGTAGGTTCTTAGTAGGCGGCCAATTTCCCGATTTGCCCTCTCTACTGGATTACTCTCCGGATGATAAATCGTTGTGTGCAGGTTGGTGATTTTCAATCCTTGCATGACTTTTTCCCATTTAGTACTGGTGAACTGCGTTCCGTTGTCGGTTAGGATCTTCTTGAACAAACCAATGGTGGGTATGTATTCACTCACTAGTCGTTTTATTATGGTGTCGGTAGTGGCTCTTTTTAACGGATATAGTTTGATATATTTGGAGAACACATCCAATATTGCCAAGATGTATCTACATCCTCCCTGTCCCCTGGGTAGCGGGCCCATTAGGTCGGCAGATACCATTTCCCTTGGTTCGGTGGGTAGGAGGCTTAACGTTGGTCCCCTAGCCGTTATATTGCTTATTTTCGCCTTTTGGCACAGATCACATGTTTTGATTATTTGCTTAATCGTCCGATACATGTTTTTAAATTGGTGGTCCTGCTGCAACAGTTTATATGTCTTATACGTCCCACAATGGCCATATATTTTGTGTGTTTCTTCCACCAGCTGTTTTACTGCTATCTCTGGCACCATGATCTGATAGTCACCCGAGGGCGCTTGACGAAATAGTAGGTTCTGATGTATCATGAGATTATGATTGGTCCTTTGCGTGACCCTTTGTTTAAGTTTCTGAATGTGTTCATCTTGCTGTTGTAACACCTCGAAGTCTTTGAATTGTTCTTTTAATTCCTTGCTGTATTCTAATAGCGATAATTTGTTGATAATGATTATCTTGTTGCTGGCTGTTGCGTCGTCGGTGTGTGACTGCGGATACCGTGTTAATGTGTCGGCACCGACATTCTCTTTCCCTGGAATGTGTGTTATTTCTAACTGAAACTCCTGGAGAAATGTAGCCCATCTGACCAGTCGAGCATTGAGTAGTTGACACGTATTTAGGAATGTAAGTGCATGATGGTCGGTTAATATTTTGGTCTTATGTCCAAGTAAATAATTTCTAAATTTTTTACATGCGAAAACTATTGCAAGCAATTCAAGCTCCGTGGTGTTGTAGTTTTGCTCAGCTGCTTTTAATGTCCTACTGGCAAAACTGAGGGTTTGGTGTTGTCCTTCTTCCGTAATTTGATAGAGTTCAGCCCCAAGGTGAGTTGTTGAGGCATCGGTGTTCAGATGAAATTCTCTCTTGAAATCTGGGAATTGAATTATTATATCCTCGAGGAATTTTTGTTTTATGTTGTCAAAAGCTTGCTGCTGTATGGTTCCCCACATCCATTTTGCATCTTTTTTGGTTAATTTACTAAGTTGTCCGGTGTCTTGAGATAGATCCCTGATGAATTTTCTGTAAAAATTTATGAAACCAATGAATGCTTGTACCTGTTTTTTCGTCTTGGGCGGCTGGAAGTTCATCACGGCTTGTATTTTATCTGGGTCCATAGATATCCCTTTTTCACTTATTATGTGACCCAGAAAAATCACTTGTTTTTTCAAAAATTGTGACTTTTTTCTGTTGATTGTGATGTGGTGTTGTGCAAATTTTTCAAAGATTTGTTCTAAGTGACAAATATGTTCTTGAAAACTCGTGGAAGTGATGTGTATGTCATCGACATATATGGCGGCAAATTGTAGAATTTCCGGTCCTAATACTTGATCTAAGATTTTTTGGAACTCGGCAACTGAATTGATTAATCCAAAAGGTAATACCTTAAACTGGTAATTACGGCCTTTGTGCAAAAATGCTGTAATTTCCCGACATTCGGCTTTTAGTGGACACTGCCAATAACCTGCCGTCAAGTCAATCGAGCTTAGGTATTTCGTTCCCTGGAACTTGATGAGAGTGTCGTCCATATTTGTTGGACATTCTCGATCCGGTATTATGACTGTGTTAATTTTTCTGGCATCTAGGCATAATCGAATCTCTCCATTTTTCTTCTCAATACAGACTATGGGTGATGACCATGGTGATGTTGATTTTTCTATGACTTGTAAATCTAGCATCCTCTGTATCTCGGCATCCACCTTAGGTATCCTCGATACTGGTATTGGATAGGGTCGCTGGTAAATTGGGTCCCCTGGTTTGACACGTATTTGACATTGAAACTCGGTAATCTTTCCAGGTTGTTCAGAAAAAATGTGTTCGTACTTGTTTAACAATGATACAAACATTTGACTTTCTTGATCGTTTAGACTGACGTGGTCATTATCCAAGTTGTCATTAATTTCTACGTTAAGCAGATGATCCTTGGTTATCCTTGGTTCTCTGTTGGCGAATGGTACAGTGATTGGTATATTATTGACGTTGAATTGTACTGTCTGTTTGTTGAATTTAATTTGTGCTGAATATTTGTTCAATATGTCTGCTCCAATAATTCCTTTTTCATTTAGGCCTTCTACCTGAATGAAATTAGTCTGTAGGTAAATGTCCCCTATCTTGCATTCACAAAATATTTGTTTAGACACTTTGCATATCTTCTTTCCTACGGCGTTGCTGATTTGTATGCCCGTGACTGGGAACTGTGGTATTCTAGAATTTCTCTGCGTGACCACATCAACTACTTCCTTGGTGAGCACACTTACTGTGGCTCCGGTGTCGACCAACAATAGCATTTCCTCCCCTTCAATCTCACACTTTAAATACGGGCTTATCGATGCGTTTGTAGCATTTAATGAGTTTACTGCATAAGTTTCACTGTCACTTGGTCCATCTTGTGGGTCGGCACTTACTGACACTTGTTTGATTTGTTCAGTCTGTGGTGTGCTTTTTTGTTGCGCTTCTCCACCTTTGTTGTTATCGTTTGGCCGGTATGGTTGGTTGTTGTTCCATCGATTGTTTCGCGGCTGAAAACTGTTCCATCCATTATTCCGTTGATTGTTCCAATTATTGCTTTTTTGTTGATTGTTATTGCGGTCCGTTACTGTCTGTTCTGGTTTTTCGTTTGTGTTTTCTTCTTCTCCCAGAATTTTCATGGCAGCTACTATTGTCCTCTCAGGTAGTGATACAAGTATTGCTCTTAAGTACCCAGGATAATGTTTGGCAATGTGTTTTACGATTTCTGGTTCGGATAGTCTTGGTACCTCCAGGTGTCGCAATTTTGTGGCCCAGGTCGCAAAATGTTCTCGGTAATTTGCTGTTACCTGACTCACATTTAAGCATTGGCTCCAGACTTGAATTTGAATTTCCCTGGACCAATACTCATCGATAAATGCTCTCTTGAAGTCTTCATAATTGCATAATTGAAAACGCACCGTTGAAAACCAACTATACGCGTTCGATTTTAGGCAATCTCCCACGACAATGATTTTTTCTCCCACGTACGTTTGTTTAATGGCGAAATATTCCTCGAGTCGACTTAAGAAATCTCGTGGATGTATGTCTCGTCCGTTTCCAAAAAATGTAGGTCGTGCAATATCTGTGTGATGCAAATTATTATTATTTATACAGTTATGCGCTGGTGGTGGTGATGCTCGTTGTTCCCGAAGTTCATATTTTTGTTCAATTTCTACTAATTTTCTTGCCCAATTTTCTTCAATGTTTTCTATTTTACTGATGTAGTCTTCTTTGAGGCTTTCAATTTTCTGTAACAATTGATTTACTAAATATTGACTGTTTCGTTCTACTTCCTCCCTGAACGCGTTAAATGCTTCTTCTGTGACATTCTTCTTTGGAGCCATGTTCACGATGTAGTTTTTCTTCAACAAAATTGTCTTCTTTTTTAAATCTCGTGGGTCGATGTAGAATTATTTTCTTACTCGAGCACTGCAGTTGGGCGCCAAATGTAAGGAAAATAACGTGTTGGTATTTATTCAATTTATTATTTCACGTTTATTTCACATACGTAATAATTCGTTATACAGATACAATTTGGTGATGTGTAATACAGTATTTCTTTTGAATTATTATATATTATACTCTTGCGAGTGTACATAAAAAATATTTTAATTACGGGATTTACATAAAATATTGGGGGGGAACAGCATGAACATTTAACTCACGGTTTGTAGAATGGTATGTGGCGGGACGATGGTGGCAATGAGCATCCACGTACAGTGGCGCGATCACGGCGGCACGGTAATAATTGATTATTACTGGCGTGAACGGCTCGACTCTCGGTAAACAACAGTGACTCAGCTCTGCGTGGCGGTATGTTGGTTTTTTCGACTGGTGGTGTGTAGGACAAATTCAACTCTACCGGCAAGAGGTAGGTCAATGACCGGACAGCGGCGGCTATGGCTCGACGTTCTCGACAGACGGTGAGTAGATGGTTGGACGGCGGCAGCTACGGCTCGACATTCACAACTTCGTACAGGTCGGCAGACACGTGGTTTGGACGGCGGCAGCTTCGGCTCGGCGTTCTCAAATAGACGGTGGCGACGAGTTACGGGTACAGCACAGTGGTCGGAAGGCGGCACAGGAGTCGGTTGACCTTCTCTGACGGGCGGCGATGAACAACTGATCGGACGACGGCGGCGACGGCTCGGCGTTCTCGACACGTGATGGTCGGTAGCGTAGGGAGTGCCGGGAAAGACTGTACAATGTCCGTTATCGGCGGTCAAAAAAGACCGTCCGGCTCATTGAGTCTAGTGGGCAGGAATTGCTGTAATAGAGTTTCGAAATTAGCATCCGTTCTCGGCGGTAACAAATACCGTCCGGCTTGCTATTCTCGCTTCTCTCAGCTGGAGAACTGTGTGTGTACGGCGGCCAGCGGCCTGTATTTATGCCATTCGAGGCTCGCTGGTCCCGTCTCGAATGTTATCTGACACCTTGCGTGATTCGAAACTGCAGGTTATTGTTCAGAGTGTTTGGAGATTACCAGATTATGGTGAAAATAACGCTGATTTTGAATATGTTCGTAACGTTTTGATAGCTCTATTGGTTCCCACGGAAAACTCAGGTTTTCCGTGGGCGGCATGCGTTGTTTAATCATTGCGCGGCGGAGCGCTATCTGTGGTTTGCGGTTTGCGGTTGGGCGGTCGATGTTTCTACGCGGCGGGCGATGTTTGACCGTGGGTAATGATCACAACGAGAGTGCGCCACGTTAATGGCCACACCGTTTTGTCTCATTACAATATTTTTTTTAATATCAATATTTTCTGGTTCAGTTTTTTTTTTATTAGAATCGTCTTCAACAACAGTTACGTTCAATAAATTTTGATCACTATTTTGTAAATTGTCCTCTGTAAAAGTTAATTCTGTTTCGTTTAAGCTATCCTCAGCGTCGTCTTCGTCGTTCCTAAAACTTTTTAATGCTGATTTGCAAGATTTCTTAATTCATTAATTGTCGATGAAATGTCACTATGTATATTACAAAATTCTAAGAAACCCACTATTTCCGATTTATTTAATAAATTTATCCACGCAACTGTTCGCTGGGAAATTATAAATTCAAATTTCTTTTGTGCTGGTAATTGGTTAAAATCTTCCTTTTCTAAAGTCTCAACTACGTATAGAGAGCACAGTGTAAATTTTTGAACAAGTTTTGCTGACAGAGGTATCTTTCCAAACCTGGAATTTGAAAAATAGTTACCTAAATCGACTTCTTCGATTTGCCGTAATAAATTTATTAGATTAATTTCGTTTATTTCGGAATTAAAAGTTTCATTCAGATATAATATATTTGTTCTATCCACTTTTGTTATTTGGTTGTTCACGTTACGTTTTATGTAAAACTTGTTGTCCATTAAATACTTTTATTTATCGCAACATTGCTTAATATGTTCACTTACAATAAAATAATTCTCTTATAATTTCTCTATTATGTACTAATATGTAATTTACTCCTATTCTTAAAACTTAAAATCTCGTAACTATCCAAACAAAAAATTCAATTAGGTACTTAATTTTTATTTTTACTATATAATTTCTCTGATAACAAAATTCCTATATGTAATTTACTCCTATTCTTAAAACTTAAAATCTCGTAACTATCCAAATAAAATTCAATTACCTAATTTTTATTTTTACTATATAATTTCTCTGATAACATAACCCCTATATGTAATTTACTCCTATTCTTAAAACTTAAAATCTCGTAACTATCCAAACAAAATTCAACTACCTAATTTTTATTTTTACTATATAATTTCTCTGATAACATAACCCCTATATGTAATTTACTCCTATTCTTAGAACACAAAATCTCGTAAATATCCAAAAAAAAAAATTAAATGAAAATTAAAATTATAAGGTACCTATACATAAATTTTCTAATCCCGTAATTCTTTCAATTCTTTTACTCTTATTCTTAATACTTAATATATATCATGTATATCATTAATCTTAAATAATAAAAAAAAATCTCAATTATTCTTAACACGGCTACACTTTAATTTTATTATTTTCCTACGCTTCAATTAACCAAACTTAATAACTAATAACAAAATAAAAATCTAAACCAATCGTAAATATCTGTAACTTCAACTACTTAAGAGCTTCGGCGCCTCCACCAATATGTAACGTGGTCGGGGATGGCCCGTTAAATATAAGATATTCAGGGAAGAAATTAATTCTTTTGAATATATTTTTACCTTAGCTCGGGAGCACGAATGGTATTAGGATCTTAAAATTAAAAATAAATAACGATTGATCTAAATTATTATTAATATAAACAAATTATTTATTATAACTTACAATTTACGAACAAAGTTACCAAAAATGTAGGATTGTACGGAGTTCAGGTGCACGTGATGGACTCGCGGAGAACTGGTATTCTCTTACATAGGGATATTGGCCGGAGCCTTACAATCATAAAATATATATGTGTCACCTAAACCGGAGGGGCTTAATATATTATTACAGTCAGCGCATAATATGCCTAATGTGCATATTATGATGCTTATAAAATAAACGTAATGATGTAACATACGTTACAATATCATTGTATAAGAAAAACGATTCTGAGCGAAAACGGTCAGTCAGCCTATGATATTATGAAGTAGGTATATTTGAAAATATTAAGGTGAATAAAGTAATTTATAAATAACCTATTTCTTGGAATCTTGTTTTAAATTTTCAATCTGCAACTATAAAAGGTGAACATTATTAACCATAAAATTATTATTAAATTTTAAATGTGATAATTTTGTCAAAATTTGAACTTTAAGTGCTTATAAAAAAAAATTGTGCCTTTGTATTTTTAATAATTTTTAACTGCGATTGTAACAATATATCAGGAGCTTTGCATTAAATTTTCACTCTTTTTTACACAACAAATACAATTTTATTGATATTTATGGAAAAAAAAGCTAAAAAAATTTAAAACTGAAAATTTTCTTGTTACTTGTTACTTTTGACTCCCCAAAGTACCAACTAGATTCACTTTCCTATCAGAAAAGATACTGTTGAAGAAAATCCAAGCACTTTTACTGTCCTAAAATATGATGACAGACACAAAAAAAAAAAAACACATCATTGTAAAATCAATACATTCATCACTCAGAAACTAAACTAAATAATTACAATAACTTTATTTTGAATTCGAATAAATTGTACAAAATTAAAAAATTAAATAATTTAAGTTGGCATAATAACTAGTTAGGTATTTATAATTAATCATACTTACGTGATTCCATTTCGACTGCCATTATTATTATGTTTGTATTGAGTATTCATCATTGGAGTCCATTTTTATTTTTAATTATTTAAAATTAAATTAATTTAGGTATACAGCATACAACTGTATAAAAAATATTAAATATGACAGAATCACAATTAATACACCAACAAAGACCTCAAAGAAAAACAAATCTCGAGTGATGTGGCTATTGAGAATATCGAAAGTCGATAAAGGCCAAATCTCAAATGACAGAGGCGAGCGTCTAAAAGTCTCAACTGTTGCGGCATATGGTGGGACGAAAAATAACTTACCATTTATAATGAATTTTTCCAGTACCTAGTTCAAAACTATTTCTCAGCAATAAATTTTACAATTATTACCTATATATTTCACATAGGTAGGTATTGAATAAAAATATAATATGTACCTACCTTGTACCTATTACCTTGTACCTATAACGGAGTATTAACTTATACAACTTATATGACTTGTATAACTTATAAATGTTTTCGTCATTGGATCGCAATTCAATGTGCGTGCGCTTGCGACAGTTACCCGACGCGGCATTAAATAGCAATTTTCGTAAAAACACACTAATGTTCATTTACTCACACATAGATATAGCTCAAAAGTATCTGTTGTGTGAATTGCCTAAATATTACTCCTTAAGACATGATAATATTATGCTGGAGCCCCTTATTGTAAATTCACAAAATCATAATATGTAGTGGATTCTCCTAAACTCGGTACCGGATAGGAAAGGTATCGGCACACCGAGTCTTAGGATTTTAACCGTTCCTAAAAGATCTATTTTTAATCAAACATTACAAACTAGTATACACTTCACACTGAGTTTAATTAATTAATCTAGATAAATAATTATCCGAAACTATCCATGCTTAAGCCTAAAACCAGCCCAGATTTACAGCGGTCCTCTGACATTTTCCAGGTAGCTCGCCCATCTATTCCGGATCTGTGGCTACACTATAGTCTATAAGTAATAAAATATATTTTCATCTTTAGAATATCTTAGGTAAAAGTCTGGCTATGAGCCTAAAATCATTTTTGACAGTGAGACCCGATTACCCGAATAACTCAAGAACTAGCAATTATATAGATTTAATTGAATAGATTGTATGTACCTACTTAATATTTATAGTAGCCTAATATTAGTAGGGTACTTACTGCTATGAAAATATATTGGACATTCATTTTTATTTTTCATAATTCACAATTTATTGCAACGAATGCCATTGGAATTTGATATATTATAGGTAAGTCAGTTGTGTTTTTAATGTTTGGTGGGAGGGGGCACAAGGATTTTAGTTTTTGCAGAGTCGTATTTAGAAATTTTGTGCAACAGGTAAGAAAAAAAAACGTCCCCTTACCAACCTAAATTTATTTAGCAATATAGGTGTATTTATCAAAAAACACATGGTGCAAATCTATACCAATGCATACTTTGCAACACGCCTACACTCATAATCAGAATGGTTTTTATGTAAGTAGGTATAATACCTATACATAAAAAAATACATTTATAGTAGGTACACATAATAATTATAGTAGGTATAGGTACATTTATTATTAATTAGTAATTACCTACACAAAATACTTCCATGTGATAGGCCAAGTGACAACATTTAACAAAAAAATTCCCTTAATGTATAAAATTTACAATATGTATAAGAATATTGAATATTATGTTAAAATTTAAATAAGGCAGGCAAGTGGGTGTCGCTCTGCTGTACAATAGGTACAAATGGTAGAATAGGTACAATGTATATAGGTAACAAGTAGCCAGTAGGTCACTTTAGTCTGTAATGGATGGTGTTAAATTTTAATTCAATGATAGGTAAGTAGGTATAATATCATTGTATACGGAAAATGACTCTGGACGAAGACGGTTAGTCAGTGTCAGCCTTTGATATATTACTAAGTACCTATACTATATATTTTGATGATATTATTGTGCATAAAGTAATTTATTTACATATTTACGCTGAACTTTGTTTTAAAATATTAGTTAAGCTATAACCAACAAAATACAACGCTATACATAATACGTTTGATTAATAGTAGTACGACCCCTTGTGCTTGCCCCTTAAATCTTAGTATATGATGTATTATATATATATAAAATATAAATTTATGTTGGATATATTATATCTCAGCACAATCGTATGATCTAGACCGTTTTTTAGTTTCACGGTGAAACAATATAATATTATATTATATATATAATATTTAACTTTGAAAATAATAGAAATATCAAGGTTTTTTTTATATTGATATTTAAACCAGAAAATCTAATACATTGCCTATAGGTACCAAGATATCATTATGCAATATATACAGTTATGTTATGTAGGTAAACATTAATTTAAACGACAGTAAAAAATATCAAAAATTGTTTGTCACCTTTTTTTTATAAGAGTTGGCTCAAATTTGACAAGAATGGCGGATTTTTTAAAGTTATTATTAATTAGTTTATTTAATTTATATTTAAAAAAATTATATTTTTAAGATTTAATTTTCTATCGAGCTTTATTCAGAATCATTTTTCCGAATGCATAGTTTTTTATCGTTGCATTCAAATTTCAAATACCAACCACATTTACAAGTTGTAGACAACTAAATTATCGTGATTATTTGGTAAACTCTCACGGAGAAATAGCTTAAAAAGCCAACTTATTAAACATCACCATAAGGTATCTTCTCCGTGGAGCAATGGAGCAAATAAGGAAAAATGTTTAGGGGGCTCAAGCTGTAGCTGTAGTTATCTTTTTTTTAAAATAATAATATAAATTTTATTATTATTTTTTGAGGGGGCTTTAAGAGATTATGGGGGGCTTATACCCGTCTATTTTCGCCACTACCGTAGACCGAAAATATTAGCAACATTACATACTTATAGACGTTTTACCATTACCACTATTATCTTTACCTTGGTTCGTCCACAGTATACTTACTATTTTAAACGGTCCAAGTTACATGTGGTTTAGTCTGATTTGGTTCAATCCAGTCCTTCAGTTCTAAATATTTAATAATATACTTATAATATCTAAAAAATAATTTTATGTATACATGTTATTCACTAATAGAGAGATACTAGCTTTTACCAACCTGTAATATGAGTACCACAAGTGGTATGTGGAAAGCTCATAGGTAGATGGAGGTACTTTGAGAACATGGCCCTTTATAAAAAAAATTAAATGGATCGTTCACATTATAATAATATTGGATATTAATTGATTTATTTGGTATATAATTATACATATTTAATTTTCTATTTATGCATTATAATAAGCTTATATTATTATCATAATTTTGTAGTTTTTAATAAAATTAAATTTCATATAGGTACATGACACGATATGTACAATAATATTTTTGAAAAGCAAAAAAACGTAATTAGGTCAAAAGGTACAAAAACATTTTCAAACTGTGTAGGTGGTACGCGGATATAAAAAAGTTGAGGACCGCAGTATTACTGTATAGTGTATTACGTGTAAAATATTATACTGGTATATTTCATTTATATTAGGTACTTCAATATTTGTATGAACATGTAGGTATCAATATGAATAATAAAAAAATAATATTATGTTCTCGTATTTTAACATATAAGAAAAATAACAAGTAAATAATAACAATGTCATCAATCATCATTAACCATAGACAAAAACCTAGACAATTATATTTTGTATATTGTTTATAATGTACTATTCCAATATGTTAGTTTCAATTTTATAAGTTTCCATGAAACCCTCTGTCGATGAGCTTCACTCTCTCCATTTTTCAACTTAAGAAACTGTACCGAACCCACTTCCAAAACCTGGTGCATACTATTATTAAAAAAGTTGGACGTTACGTCCCTATTAATATTTAGTTTGGTTATTATTCGCTGTTTCATAAGAAATACCTATCCTAAGTCAGTGACCAATATTTATTTTTCTTGACAGAGTATAGTTACATAGATGCTCCACTTGATGGTGTTAGCGTCTTATGTTATACTTTTCCGGAATGTTACATTCGGTGAGATTACGGTCCATGTCATTTAGTTTTCCGTACAATTACGGTCCAGGAGATTACGGTTTTTGATTTTCCGGATTTTGCGATATTACGGAAAAATTCAGGGTTTTTAAAGTCCGTCTTAATATTTTCCGGGAATTTTCCGGCCCCAATTTTGAATCAATTCAAATATATTCATTGTTTATTATTGTTAAATATTTTACTACCTAAGTAAAAAGTTTTGAGATGTTGGGGGACTTTCAAATTTCCCCCTCAAATTTAACTAGTCGTTTTCTTTTTTTGACTCCCCCTTCAGAAATCATGTCTACGCCACTTGTTTGGTTGTCGTGTTGCTGGTGTGTGTGTGTGTGATGCAGAATCAGCATTTAAACATTCAAATTTCTAAATCATTAACGACTTTAATAATGGATTTTGTGTTGAGAAACTATCTGTTAAAAACATAAATATTTAAAACGCATAAAACTCTACAAGTTGTATTAACGAATTTATATTCTATATTATATGTTACACTGTATATACGTCTATGGTTCTAACTAATGCGATGTTACTTGTTAACCTCCAAGCCATAATATCCGGAATGTACTTATATTATCTATACAAAACGCCCGGTAATCCAGATAAAATTCTGTTTTTTGTTTATTATTTTAAGTTTCTTCCTGTTAAAGAATAGAATACATTTTTTTTGTTCATCTGTTATTTATATCCAAAATTTGTTCGTACAATATAAACAATTATACAGATATATCATTACGAATTGTGTCTTTTTCATAATATTTATAAAGCTATAAAAGCCCACAATAGTGATAAATACGAATGATTTATTTTGATAAACTCTAATAAATTATAAACATAAAGACAATCAGGTATCGTACGGAATACACATATTTTGTATGATATATTTTGTAGACATTGTACGTGTGTAATGTATATTGAAAAAGGTGTTCTGTTGTACAGTAGGTTACAAGTGGGTTACTGTATAATAGATGGTATTAAATTTGAATTCAATGATATATCTTTGTATAAGAAAAAGGATTCTGAGCGGAGCCGGTATGTCAGTCTAGGTTTGAGACATAGTATACAGGGTGATCCATTTAAGTGGGTACACTCATTATTTCGAAAAGTATTAACTTTTTTGGATTTTTTTTTTTTAAAACTGTTAGATTTATGCTTTTCTAAAAGTGTATACTATTTTAATTTTTTTCACCCTTATATTTATTGGTGAAACCACTATCAACTTTTGATTTTCAAATGGTAACATATAGTAAAGAGATCATGCATTAATAAAACCATTTTTTTATGAATTTACTCGTTAACATTTTTATTTTTTGTTAGTTGGTTTGTGAGATACAGCTCCTCAAAGTATTGGTGGTTAAAGGAGGTGTTATAGTCGGTACCTCTGAAAAATTTTCATTTGTAAAGCCCAACTATAGACCTAACTACCTAAGGTACCTAACATTAAACATATTGATAATTGTTGTACTTTGAACCTGCTTAATTGAATGTCTTAATAGTGCTATACTGCTATTACACCTATATAGTACACCTTAGGTCGAACGGTATCGAATTTATCAGTTATAGCTTCTGGGCTTTACAAATGAAAATTTTTCACCGGTACCGGTACCAATACTTTGAGGAGCTGTATCTCGCAAACCAATCAACAAAAAATAAAAATGTTAACGCGTAAATTCATAAATAAAATGGTTTTATTAATTCATGATCTTTTTATTATATGTTACCATTTGAAAATCCAAAGTTGATAGTGGTTTCAATAATAAATATAAGGGTGAAAAAAATTAAAACAGTATACAGTTATAGAAAAGCATAAATCTAAAAGTTAAAAAAAAAAAAAAAATCCAAAAAAGTTAATACTTTTCGAAATAATGAGTGTACCCACTTAAATGGATCACCCTGTATACATATCAATGGTAATAAAGAAAAGGTGGGCAAGTGGGTGTCGCTCTGCTGTACAGTAGGTTACAAGTGGGTCACTGTATAATGGATGGTATTAAATTTGAATTCAATGATATAATATCATTGTATAAGAAAAACGATTCTGAGCGGTGACGGTATGTCAGTCTATGTATAAGACATATTATATACATATCTATGGTATTAAACAAAAAATTGACCTATAATAGGTACCTATAATAAATTCCAAACTAATCATATCACAATATCCATTAGATACTTATAACGCGTTATACATCAACAAAAACCGTGATACTATCATAGATAATATATAATAGTACACTTTAGAAGTTTCAAGTACCCACGAATAATATTATTCAATCACAACAAAATAACTAAAATCGTAATTCTTGGTTGAAATATGAAATTTTGTCTAAATTTGAAATTAAAATGTCTGTAAAAAATAAGTGTGTTTATATATTTTTTAGATTTTTTGGTTACAGTATGAATTATTTAAGAGAATCTTTGTTTTAAATTTTCAACTCTTAGTTATAAAAACTGAACATTTTATAATTTTTTAATTCCAACGATTGATAATTTTCGAGATTTTGATAAATTTTGTCAAAATTCCAACTTTAAATGCTTATAAAAAAAAATCGTGCTTATGTATTTTTAATATTTTTCAACTGATATTGTAACAATATATCAGGAGCCTTGTATTAAATTTTTACACTTTTTGGCCCAACAGATAAAACTTAATTGATATTTATAGAAAAAAAACTAAAAAAATTGAAATCTGTAAATGTCCATAAACAGCTCAAAAAGAGTCAAAATATTTTCAAAATTGTATGGTGTATAGAAAATGCTAATTTAAACATTCAGTGAAATTTTCATGTATCTACAGTTGTTCGTTTTTGAATTGCAACAAAATAAAGAAATCGCTACATGAGTAATCGAGTGAATATCCAATGTTGTAAAAATTTGAATTTCAAACGCTCATAAATATTTAACTTGACTGTCCGGTAGAGATTTTTTATTGATAAAGGTAGATAATCTTATAAGGAATCTTGTATTCAATTTTAAAATCTAAGATTTAAAAAAAAAGATGTTTACGAATTCTTAACTCAAAATAAATATGCTAATTTTCATGATTTTTCCATATTTTGCCAATTTTTGAACTTTAAAGTTTAAATGCTTATAAAAAAAACTGTGACTAAGGATTTTTAATATTTTTCATCTGCCTTTGAAACAATATACTAGGAGCCTTCTATTAAATTTTCAAGCTTTTTTAACCGACAAAATATAATTGAAATTTTTAGAAAAACAACTAAAAAAAAAAAATGGGAAGTGAAAATGTCCCTAAACTGTTCAAAATAAATCAAAATATTTTTAAAATGTTATCGTGTATAGAAAATGCAAATATGAACCACTAGTGAAAATATCATGTTTCTACGGTCATTTGTTTTAAGGTTACACCAAACACCAAATTCGGTTTTTGTATAATCGATTTTGCGTAAAAATTCCCGTTTTTATTTAATTGTTCTTTTGTTTTTCTTGGCGCTGTTGAAAATTACTGGGAATTTTAAATTTTGAAATCCTGAATGTACCAACAATATTAACTTCCCAATCGAACAAGATACTGAAGTTGAAAATCGAAGCATTACTTCGACTACTTATCGTGTACACAAAAAAATTAAAAAATTAAAAAAACACACATCATTGTAAAATCAATACATTAATCGTACCACTCAGAATCTAAAAATATTTTCATTTAATTATTTGAACGAGGAATCAGGAAAGTGAACACACTACTTAGTCCAAAAGTAAGACAAAAACATGAAGTTAAATTAAATTGAGGAATTATATATATATTTTTGGGTATCGTACAATTGAAAAATATCTAGTAACATACTACATTTGGTTAGCGATTTAATTTAATTTAATTTATTTTTTTTGGTTTGCGTTTCTATAACATATATAATGTGTTACAAAAATTGGCCTTCCAAAAATTAGTTAAAAAAAAGTGTACTGCTGTAAGTTAAATTATATACAGTTTGATATCAAGATGAGAGTAAATTATGTAACAATATTATTGTTTCGGCATAAATTAATCCAATAACTACGCTGTATTACTAAAGATATAATTACTTTAATAGCAATTATAACAAAATTATACTTATTAATATAATAAGCTGACAGGCCGTCTGCTCAAAATCGTTTTCCGTATACAGTATGATTTTATATAAGTGTATTTGCCTTGGGTTCCGTGGACTGTATTTTGGGTTAGGTATTTACTAATAATAATAAGAAGTCTGATTTTCTTTTTCTGTGGTTAACGGACTACTATTCGTAAAAAAGACATAACAGAATAAATAATTGGGCACAAAGAGTGCTAGCCAGCAAAAGGGGAAATAAATGATAAAATTAATAATAATAATAAATAAATACAAAATAGGTATAGAAACCGTATCGGCGACAGAAAGATCTTCAGTTGACGGTTGGTAACGGATTGGTGACTGCGGTATCCAAGTGATGGTGGTAACGGTGGTATCGGACGGTCGCACTCGGTATGCTAAGGTCGAACGCGGAGCCTTGACTGACTCGCTGCACACGTACATATTACGGTAGATAGTATGGACGGCGCTAGGCTTATCAGTTATCTGTGATGTCGTCCGAACATTAAGATATCTTCTCTAAATCGTGATACTACACAACAGGCAACAATAAACATTTTTTTGAGTTTGTATAAAAAAATCGAAAATTGTATAACTAGGTAGGTGCCTACTAAAAAATAAATATTTATAATATAATATATATTGTTATAAACAAATTTCATTTAGTAGCAGTAGTATAAGAATAATTATAAAATAACTAGGTATTGTAAAATAAGCATTTCGTATTATATATTATATATTTATGTTTATACGTATCCATGTAGGTACCCGTGAGAAAGAGCACGGTCACATATTCCGCTGCGTAGACAGTTTGGAACCACAGAAAAAGGGAAATTAGTGTTAGTCCAGCATAACCTCCGAACTCATGTATAATTAATTTATTAAAATATACATTTTTTTGGGATGGTTGAGACTTCAACTACTGTGATTATTAGTTTGTGGAATTGTAGGGAGATGGAGCACGTGTGTGTTTGACATATTTTTCAGTGGGCGTCCATAGGTATCTGCCATGCCTGGATAGGGGGAATGGTGGAACTTATTCTCCGGACACCGTGACTTGCCCGAAGTAAAATGCCCCCCGCGGCCGGGAATCGAGCCGACAACGGCTGCGTCGCAACCGACGCGTTAGGATGCTCGGCCAGTCCGTCCCCTCAACAATATATTTATATGCGCAAAATATATTATTTATTTAAATAAAAAATTATAAATGAAATTACTGGTAACCAAGTATCTACCAACTCAATACTCATCACACAATTACATTGAAAACATAAATTTTGTTTGAAAAATTGAAAAACAAAAATGGTAAGTTTACCTTGCAGTACCTATCTACATCATTGAAGGAAAAAAATAACAATAAACGAATGCAACAAAGTTTGAGCTATTGTTATAGTGACACATGTCTACTGCCTACCTATAGGTAACCACTAACCACTTATATAAATTAATAAAAATAATAATAAATATTATAATAACATGATAAATTGACTTGTTCACAATTATAATGGTCGGTTGATTGGAAAAAATTCAAATAAACTTGAGCAATTACAATCGAAGTTTCATAAAAGTGTTAGTAAAATGTTAACTAAAATGTCATTTTGAGAATGTTATGGTTGAATATATAGATTTTATGGCGGTAGATGAGCAAAGTCAACCAATTATTTTGTTTAAAACAATGATAAAATTACATTTGGTTATAAACTGTATGAAAAAAAAGCAAATATAATGGACGACCCAGAATACAAATGATACAAATCAATAAGTGAGGGAATAGGATTCATGAAAGTAGGAGAGTATGTATTTAATTTATAACCTACCTAGAATCATGTACGACTGTCGCAAAAAAAAACATACAAACGGAAGATGTCTCGAAACCTAATAATTATAAAATATATTTTGATATTACGTATTTTTACGAATCCAGTACAGTACAATAACAATATTATGTCTCACCACACTAGATATGTATGCACGCAGCTGGCCATGGTTATGTCTTCGTGAGACCCTGGTAGTCGGTGGCGCTTAAATTGACGATCATCATCGTTGGCGCCTCGGGAATCCACAACAGAAGCCTTTTAGGATAAATGGTAGCTGAATGTTCTATTGTGTTATTGTTGTCTGTGCGCTATACTTAGCTACTGCAGGCACCCCCTGCAGTGACCCGCGTGACAATCGGCTGGGGTAGTTATTTATTTATGTCGATTCCGCCGACCGTTTATTGAAAAACAACCGATATAATATTATATTTTATACAGATTTTTTTCTAATTAACACTATATAGAATGTGCAAAGTTTAACATAATAATTAACAGAAAACATTTTTTTTTTTTTATTTAAATATTCGTCAAATATTGTCATCCACGACTAAAAGAAAATACAATATACCTTGACTTAAAAATGTATTATCTTACAACATGTATGGCTATATTATAATAAACCGCAATATTAGACATCATATAATATTAAGGTAGGAAAAACAATAAAATTCAATGTAAAATTCGTTAAAAACTAAATTAATATAACTCGATTAGATATAACGAATATTAGACAATTTAATACAAGATTTCTAAGTGTTCGTACCTTTGACAGAAAAAAACATTTTGTATACAGGATAAAAAACATTTAAAAATAAAAAATAATAAACACCATTGTAAGACCAAAACATATTTTTATGTTCCGCTCAGAACATAAAAATAATTTTTTTTAAATGTGGCAAGTAAGGAAGATCTAATAATTTTTAACAATAATAATACCACAATGACAAAATGATCTATTATTATAAATTTATAGGGCTTCATTAAAAGATGAAAACATAAATACAAATATAACGTTTAAAAAGTGTTTTTCCCAACCTTGGCGCACAGGCGTTCTCGTCATAAAAATATACTGAAGGACGCGACGTATACAGTGGCGTAGTTACGGGGGGGGGGGGTGTAAGGGGTTTCCACCCCCCCTATCATCAAAACAAAATGTTTATATTGGTTATAATTTTAAATAATAGTTATACTAAATAATACTAGTACAAATTAACATGTATATTATTATTACTATTTATAATAATATCCATGGTTGTAGAAATTATCCGAGTGTTTACACTTCTATTTTAAGAAAACCAATTATAAAATCGACGAAAACAACGATAACGGCCTCCGACGTTCATCACTCCGACGCCGGTCGATAATATTACGATCTGTCGACCGACATAATATTTCATTTGACTGTTAGAGTTTGAAACATTAATACGCGTATCAAGTATCAATTATGGATAAATTTGTTATAAAGGTAACTAGGTAAGCATATTAAACAATATTGCATTATTTTTATACAATGTTAATAGTTTAATACCCTAATATAATAAATTACGCATAGCTTAAACTCTGAAAACATTATTATTTTATTTATTCTAATAAAATAATAATTCAATTGTTGCGTATTTAACAGTTTTAGTATTTATTATTTATTTTTATTGATGTTACTGTCTAGTATTTAATGTTTATTTTATAGTACATAATACTAGCTTCTATTAAAGTATATTTGTATATTTTAAAATTTTATAATATTACTTAACGAATACAAACAATTGATCAAAATATTAATTTTGTATTTTAGAAATCGAAACCTTTTTTTTTTTTTTTTTTTTTTTTTTATTTGAAGAAATCTACAATCTATACATGCTTTTTGTACAATAAGTAGGTTTGATATAAGAAAGGTAAAAATATGATATGAATAGTTAGATTAGGGAAGATACCCAGTGGTAACACCCTATGACATGAATAACAATGAAGAGAGAGAAGAGAGAGAAAAAAAAATATATATAGTTATATAATATAAGACAGTAAATAAGTAATTAATTTGAGGTTTGGAGGTGTTACCTGGTAGCGACCTCCAGCACTTATTATGCTCACTTTTTAAAGAAGATCTCTACACCATTGCCTTTTTAGTCTACGGCGCGGGTTACCAGGGAGTGAGTTGGTTGATAGTTTAGAGATTAGTGGATTTGTGTGATGTTGAAATTTGTTGTGGAGTCTGGTGTAATATAGTTTGGAGATTTGGTTAAGATTTTGGATTTTGAGATCTTTGTGGAGATTATTGTTGGTTAAGTACCAGGGTGCTGATGCAACTAGGCGAAGGCATATTGACTGAAAGGCTTGGATTGTACGGGTGTTTGAGGGTTTAGCGGCACCCCATAATTGGATGCCATAAGTCCATAGTGGCCTGAGTAGTGACTTATAAATTAGAAGTTTGATGTTGATATTCATTTTGGATTTCAGTAAGGGTCTAAGGAGGTGGAGTCGGGTATTAAGGGCTTTTCGTTTGGCTTTTAGGTGGGGATTCCAGGTAAGTTTACTGTCGAGGATGAGGCCAAGATATTTGACTTCAGAGTAGGAAGGTATTGGGATGCTGTTTAATGTGACTACGGGGCAAGATCCTTTTTTTAGGGTGAATGTTATGAAGGAGGACTTGGTTTCATTGATTTTGATCTTCCATCTTTTTGTCCAGAGGTCAATTATGTTAAGGTGTCTTTGTAACATATTAGAAACTGTGTTTGGGTTTTCATTGGAGGCCACAATTGCCGTATCGTCCGCGTAGGAACCGAGTTCAGTAAAGGAAGTTTTAGGGATGTCGTGCGTAAAGATATTGTACAGAAAAGGAGCAATATCGCTGCCTTGGGGAACTCCGGCTAAGATATTGAAATAGTTTGAGTGGCTCGAGTTCTGGCGTACGACGAATGTGCGATCGCTCAAATATGATTTAACCAATAGGAAGTAAGGCGCAGGCAGAAATTTTTTAAGTTTGAATAGTAGGCCATCAAACCATACCCTATCAAACGCTTGTGCGACGTCTAGAAAGACGGCAGCGCAGTAATGTTTTTTCTCTAGAGAAACTGAGATAGTGTCTACTACTCTGTGGAGTTGATGAATGGTAGAGTGATTGGGTCTGAATCCAAATTGAGTGTCGGGGATAATTTTTGCCGAAATAGCTAGTGGTATGAGTCTCTTTAGTAGGATTTTTTCGAATACTTTAGATAATGTTGGGAGTAGACTTATAGGGCGATAAGAGGTTACTTTTTCAGGAGGTTTGTGGGGTTTTGGGATCATTATTATCTCTGAGAATTTCCAGGTAAGGGGGAAATAGGATAAACGCAGCATTGCGTTATATATATAGGAAAGTAATATGATTACTTTTTTGGGTAGGTTTTTGGCAATACGATTTGTAATTTGGTCAAACCCAGGGGCTTTTCTGTTATGGAGTTTTTTTTATAATGAATTCGATTTCGCCGGGACTTGTGTGTTTGGCTGGTAGTGAGACGGGTAATGCAGACTCTAAGGAATGTGTGACAATTTGGCTTTGAGTGGGATTTAGAGTTATGTCATGTGGGGTAAAGGTTTGGGATAGATGTTGGCCAAATAGGTTTGCTTTTTCTGTGTCAGAAACCACCCATGAGTTATCTTCTTTACGGAGGGGAGAGGAAGTTGAGATAGTTTTTAGGATTTTTTTGGTCGTTTTCCAGAGACAAGAGTTATGAGTTGTTAGGTTTTGGATAAATTGTTGATAGGTGAAGGAGTTGTGATGTTGGAGTGCTTTCCTTAGTTTATTATTTAGTTGGTTGTAGGTGTGTTTGTCGATGGGGTATTTGTGCCTTTGCCACCGGGATCTTGCTTTTCGTTTTTCACGGAGAAGATGTTTTATATGATTTGGAAGTAGGTTATTGGGGTAAATTGTGATTTGAGTTGTTGCTAGGTGAATGCATTCCTGGATATCTGAAGTGAGCTTTTGGATAGTGCTGTCAATGTCTTCGCTTGATTTTAAGGAATGGTTGAGTAGTGTGCGAGTTTCAATGAGTTGTTGGAAGGTAGGCCAATCTATTTTTCCAAGATTTTGAGGATTTGTGGAAGAGTTTGAACAGGGAATTTCGAGGTCGAGTATGATTGGTGAGTGGTCGGATGACAGGTCGTTTGTGTTGGAGATATTAGTAGTGCAGTTACTTGGTATTCTTGCGATGAAGATATCCAGGATATCTGGGCGACGGTTTTGATGTGTTGGCCAATAGGTGGGGTTAGAGGGTGGTAATATTTTTATGTTCGAGTTATTTGTTGAGTTATAAAGGACTCTGCCTCTAGGGTTGGTTGAGTGGCAACCCCAAGAAGAGTGTTTGGCATTAATGTCCCCGGCGACAATGAAGTGCTTACCTAGAGATTTGAAGTAATTTTTGAAATTGTTAGAGTTAATTTTAGGTCCTGGAGGGCAGTAGATGGAGGAGAAAGACAGATTAAAATGTTTGTTGACAGAAACTTGGACACTTGTTGCTTGGAGATATGTTTCACTTATAAAAGGAAGAAGGGAGTGGGATAGATTATTTTTAACTAGGATCACCGATCCAGCGTGGGCAGTGGAGTCAGGGTGATTACTTTGATAAACTTTGTATCCAAGAATTTTAATAGACTTTGTTGGGGTTAGGTGAGATTCGGATATCATTGCTATGTCTATGTTATGAATATTGAGAGATGCCTGCAGTTCAAGTTTATGGGGGGTAATGCCGTTTGCGTTTCCATGTGAGCAATCTAAGTTTAAATTGATACTATTCATGGTTGGTACTTAATTTATTTATTAGTGAGGTAGAAGGGGGTATTAGGGATTAAGAAGTGTTATGAGGGGAGAGATTAGAGATTTAAACTCGGATATGAAAATTGTAAGTTGGCTTGTGAATAGTTGGTCGGAGGGTGGGTCGTTTATGTGGTTTGATTTTAACTTATTTGATTTATTACCTTTAACCGCTTGAGAGAATGATAAGTGCTGGGTGTCGCTGGGTTCATTTAGAGATCTTGTGGGAGCATTGATCAAATGTGGTGCTCCTGGAGGAGGTTGGTTGTTGGATTGGACTTGGCTGTTGGGTTGGACTTGAGGTGTGTCGAAGTTTTCTGTTGTCGGTCTTGAGATGGTGATCGGTTGTTGTTTTTTACGGAAACGTTGGAGGTCTTTGTGGACAGTGCATCCTCTGTAGTTTGCCGGGTGGGCCTTGCTGCAAAGTGCGCATTTTGCAGGTAGGTCCTTGGATTTGGAGCATTGATCCGAGGTATGGTTTTCGCCGCATCGGACGCATTTAGGCTGGTGATTGCAATATGATTTAGTGTGGCCGTACTGTTGACAACGATGGCATTGGACTAGATCTCGTCTGATGTGTGGGGCTTCGAATTTTACTTTAGTGAAACATAGAAATCGAAACCTAAAAATTCTACCATAGTAAATTCTTTAGCACCTAAAAGTAATCTAAATATTAAGACTCCTGAAACCTGTATACCTTCTTCATCTTTTACTTCAGTTGATATAAGAATTAATGACATAATATATTTTGTTAACCGTGTGTTATCTCATAGTGAAATTCATACAGTTATAAATAATATATGGACACCATGAATTTCCTATTATAATAAAAATAAAAATAAAATTATAAAAATAAAAATGACGTTTAGTTTAACTAATAACTTGTAAATTTGATCATAAATATATTTTAAACCCCCCCCCCCTCCCAGAAAAAAATTGTATCTACGCCGCTGGACGTATATATTTTATTCGCAGCCACCGCCAATTTCTAGGTCAGTAGGTTTGGATTAGCGAATCTTTCGATATATAACTAGACACATGATATAACCATAATGTAGGCCAGAGGTCTCCAAACTTTTTTATTCAAGGGCCACAAAAAAAATCAAATGCTCTTAGCGGGCCAAAAGTTTATTAACACATATAATTTTTAATTTTATGATAATATAGGTACCTACCTATATAAATAATATGTTTACTTTATATTTTTGTATAAAATATTGTTTACTTTACAATATACTTAAATAAAATAAATAGGTATAAATATTTTATAATATAAATACATTTTTGAAATAATTTTTTTATCTATATTTACATATGCGGGCCACGGGCCGGTTAAAACTTGTTGGCGGGCCGTATCCGGCCCGCGGGCCGTAGTTTGGAGACCCCTGATGTAGGCTGTAGGAGAACGGACCTACGAAGTATATTCCCAAAATCCCTGGCTGGTCACCTAACCATCAATACTGAGGCTTACCGTGATGGAAGCCTGTGATTACCTAAAGCGTAGAGGTATACACTGCACATTGAGTGAACTCAAAACGTTTAATTTTGTAATCAATTTTATGTACCTACATGCAGCGGGCAAGACAGTGGCGTCTTTTGGGGAGTGGAAAGATGGGCATTTGCCCCTGTCTGATTTTAAAAGGTGCCCAGTTGTTGCCGTCTTACCACTATTATATTTTATTAGTTCAAAAACATGCCTGTTTTATAATATTTTCAGAAAACATTATACTATGTACCTACTAAGAAATTTTTGTCACTATGATACATTTTTACTAATAATTTATAATTGGAATATTTTTATATTTAGACGTATGCGGATAAGTACACATATTGTATGTAGGTATGTAGGTAGTATGTATTTACGTATGTTTGTTTGTGTGAGTGTGTCTTATAAACCTATATGTGCACAACAATAATAATAATGAATATCGTAATCCCATATAGTTTTATTTTAAAATTCTAAAATTAATACTGATTGGCATTCTTATTAATTATCATTGATGATTGTTCCCAGACTTCAGTTAACTTGAGACAGTCGTGTATCGTTAACTATTCAACTATTCAGCGTATTGTGTTAATTTAGTTGAGTAACCTACCTTATTCTACCTAAATTAAAATTTATTTTTTCGTGACAAGTGTTTACATACATTTTTTAATTTGGGCAAAATATGACTTTAAAAAATAAATAAATTGGTAGTGAGGCTAAAAATATAAAATTGCTGTAAACCGCTCAAGAATCGAAAACAATTTCTGGTATGTTTAAAAAACAGACGAAACTCGAACCAGTAAGCAACCAGTAAAAAAAAAAATATTATAATTTAAAATAAAATTAATCATTAAATATTTCGTATATTCGTATACCTATATATTACTATGGCTATAAGTGATGAATCAGGTAAAATTTATTTATAGATGATGGAGTTGATATATACTAAAAAATTAAAAAAGAAGATATCCTTTAATAAACTACTAATATTTTTGTTTATAAATATCACCATAATAGTTTGTAGACTTTTAGTTTATATAGGTTGGTATACAATCTATATATATAAAAATAAGTGTACATTTTGAATACATTTTATAACTCAAGATCCACCAAACTGATTTCGATAAAAATTATATAAATGCGAAATGAAAGTCTTTGTACAGGGTAAACTCTGGAACTACTTATTAGATCTTCTTGATTTTTTTTCAAACGAAAGAGTATATCACGGAGAAGGTTATTATGAAACAAAATTTTAGGAAAAGTATGAAATCTGGATGTCAAAAATATAACAGTGACGGAACAGGTTAGGTTATGATTTTGTATTAATTGATTATATTAATCCACCATAGGTAGAATACGACAAACTTGATATAACTTTGATACGTTAGAGTTAAATCTTACACTTACGTACAAACCATTGATCCACCATCTACCGTAGGTAAATTGATTACCTGATAGTATACTGCTGCGAATCAGAATTTCTATTCCTTGCAAATGGAAAAGTTAAGATTAATTTTAAACACCGTACAACTAACATTAAACAACGAATTGAACAAAGTTTGAGTCTAATAGCGAGTTGGTACATTTAAGGTGCAACGAAGTTCACGGGTTCGGGTTGTTGTTTTTATAAAATATTTGCTACCTTATATTTAAAATTGGCGTTACCTAGTTAATAAAAAGGATACCATAAAAAAATGTAAGTAGATAATATGTGTTTGCTAGATGTTTTTTTTAAACATTCGGGCCGGTCAAAACCTTTGCCCCACTCTAATGAAAATTGAAATGACGCCACTAGGGCATGAGTTGACCATATTCAGCATTAATAATTACAGACTCCGAAAATTGTCGACTATCATAACACGCAGTCAGCGGCTACAACGACTATAAGCATGGTGGTCGACAGCTCTATTCGCGTGAACAGCTTTTTTGAAAGTGGAGTATATACATTTTTGACCGTTCTCACTTATACCACTTCATACAAGTTATAACAGTAAATATAATATAGTTCCATTGCTTTATTATTATATTAAAATCATAGAGTACAATTTTTTTTAAACAAAAATAATCCAAACGGGAGGGGGCGATTTGACACCCCAAAACAACGCTAAATCAACAATAATTAAACATGAAAACGAAATTAATGTTCGATAGCCAATTTATCAGTATTTTGGTAAAAATGTCAACGAAAATACCGTGAGGACGACAAATGAACGGTCAGAACTGCTGTATAAGAATTTCTTAAATAATTTTATTTTAAATATTAATAATATTGGTATAAAAGTGGACATTTTGTGGTGAAATGAGATGCAGTGAATACCAGATTTATAATATTTTTTCAAAAACCTAAAAATGGATCATTGGATATTAACTTCAAAGACTAAAATTATGCACAGTATGAGTGTATGACACACTGTGTGCAATACGAAAATAAAAACTGTGCAGTTATAATATTATACCATTTATACCAACATTACAGTATTTCTATATTGTTCTAATTTATTATTTATTTAAAAATTTATAATTAACACCGACGAGGGGTTAAGACGTCATTAAGTATCAAAAATAACTTTTACAACTCTACGATATTATAATATCGAAATACCTACAATTAATATAGTTAAGTACCTACCATTTAAATTTGGTTATTTGATCAAAATTAAAATTAAAATAGACTAATTCATTGCATGACTTAGACAAGCAGCATTTCACTGTTATTTACATAATTCCTAGAACTAATCGTGGAACATTAAAACAGGATTTAGTTCTAGAATAAGAGCAAGGACTTTAAAACCAATTTGTGAAAAAAACTCAGGACAATCTATCGTAGCGTTTATTAACTTACACTACTTCAAAATACTTCCGACGAGCAACAAACCATACTAGACCAATGCGATTAGCAATAACTGAGGTAGACATATAAATAAAGTCCATTTTATAACTAAACATATTATTATGTATACTCTGTAGTTTCTAGAGCCCATATCGATTAGATATATGTAAACACATTTATACATCCATAGTACATCATATGTTTTATTACTTAAACAAATATTAATTTATTATACCGTTTAACACAATGGGTAATATTTTTAAGTATTACATCACCTTATCCTAATACACTTACTTTTTCTATAATTTTTACATTTAATTTTCCATTTTTATCTTTTCGTATTTTTATTCTACTACATTGTGGTATTATGTATTTAGGTATATATCCCAGTCGGTGGCTTGCATAATGTTTGTTTTCTAGATTATCACGAAGTCCCGTCATTTAGCTATTTGTATGTGTGTAACTATTTTTTTGTCTACTTAACAAAATGTATAATAACAAATAACGGTACTTTGCCACTTCGGTTAGGTTAGGTAAAATATATGTGTGCCAAAGTGGTCCATATTACTATATATTATATTATAAATACATCAAACATTCATTATATTGTGTTTTATATAAATAAACATTATTTATTGTAAAGTTCGTAATTAAGGAAAGTGATGATTCAATTATAATTGACAACTATAATTCAATGGATAATATTTTATTCAATGAAAGACAGTAGGTATATAGTTCTTTGTTACAATAAATATTAGTGTTTTATTATTATATTTTATAAATTAAGACTATTTAGCAAACAGAAGATATTATTTTTTTAATAAATTAAACTATTATTATGACAGTTTAATAATATGACTGAGCATCAAATATTGTTGATAGGTATAAATAATAACAATATGAATTTGGTAAAGGATACAAATTTTAAATTATGCAATGAAACATGTACCTATTTTACCTACATCATGAATGGGTTTTAAGTAATAATTGGAATATTGAACTAACACAAGAATATTACAAAAATAAATTACTTGCATACACTTGAAGGAGGGAAATAAAAACGAATTTAATGAACTCTAAAATGATTATTTATGTATTTTTGTTATAATAATTATTATAAAAACACACACTATATACATTTTTTTAACTATATTATAATATAATTATATACATGATATAATATAATGATATTATATACATGATATAAATATACTAAATCATAATTAAAAAAATTTAGATATAATATAAATTTATGACGATAAAAAAAATATTCGTATACCTACTCTCAAAACTATAATTATTTAAAAAAAAAAACATGACGCCAAAATATTACCCCTATTTCGTCAAACAGTAATCGTCGTATATTATATCCAATTCCATAACACTCTTGCAATACATGGAGCAGTGGGTTTAAGCCTGGAGAACACGATATGAATTAATAAGCGTATCAATAACTAAATTTTTTTATCACGATATTAACGCGATTACCTGTGAGCTTCCATTATACATGCATCCAAATATTTGACTTGTTTTAAATATTTATAGGTAATGCTGGTGTACCTGCCGGAGCAAACCTTGATATCTAGTTGTTTAACTTTTCCTGTACTTCCTGATGTTTGGCGATCAGGTACAATAAAAACACCAGGGTGTTTTCGAACTAAAAAACGTGCTTACAAAACTTTACAGCATTTACATATTTATTGATTCGTTTGAAGGTAGAAATGAACGTCAGTTAATTGTAGTGTAGGTATATGCATAAAGCAGCTGTAGCACTCTGCACTTCTTAAATTCGTTGCAGGACACAGAGGGCTGTAGTACTTAAATGCACTTAAATATTCTAAGAACACTAGTTTAAAGTACCTACGTCTATGTTTTGAATATTTTTCAAAATTTTCAAATTACATTGATTTTCCTGAAGGTGTGCCCTGCAATCGTTTACCACATTTTACACAGGAAATACTACAACTTTTATTGTACTTATGAGTTTATATCATATATTAGAAATACTGTACTACAAAAAGGAAATTTTAAATAATTTTCATTTTATTTAATTTCAAAATAGCAGAAAAAATTATATTTGCTTGATGGAGACCCGATTTGGATGCTTGATGCCGTGATTGACATAGTTTTGGGAATCTAAGTTCTTCAAGCCGTATCATATCAATCGGATACCAAATACCAATACTCCTGCAGATAGGTAAATAATAAGTATCTATAATATAATTATAATCAATATATTATTTCAAAACGGATTGAAACTAGTACCTACTACCTAGGTACTTCACTAATACATTATTTATTATTATTAATGATTGCCCTCAGCTACTGCAGCATACCCAATAAACTATTATTATCATTATAAGAAACTCTTAATTGTATTTAAACTGTTTATTTTTATTAATTTCACAACGATATTAAACTTTTAATTAAAATTCAAGATGAAATAGAACACTCGGTTCAACAAATATTAAAAAATATATGACGATTCACTAGTATATTTTCCAAGTTCAAAATTATTGCCGTTTGAAAAATTCTAAGTATAAATTATTAATTTGAAAGATGGTATTGCATGGAGGTGTTTATAATAAACATACAAAATCACGTATGATAAATGGACTGATCGGGATTCGGGGCTCCCTTATATAGTGAGATTAACCCTCTACTTGACTTGTTTTAATGACAAAAGTTCGTTGATCGTTTAAGTAGTAGCCAGTGTGCGTGGGTTCGATTTGTATATACCAGCTTTATCTATTGAATAATATAATAAAGAAATATTAAACTCGAACGTGTTCAAACCAACAGTTCATTGCCTTGATGATTTGCCTTCATTGTTTATGATGAGAACATAATTTATTGTAGAAGTTAATAATATACAACTTTTCATATTTGAATCTTGAATCATGTATTTTGTAGGTTTAAAAACTTAAATCATTACACCAAGCTTTCCAGAATAAATACTATAAATATTTAATATTTTTAATATTTTGTTATTTTTAGTTGCTATAAATCCAGACATTTTAGTTACACTTGTTGTCGTATGTACTCTTGAGTCTTGTTCAATCAATGTATGATGAATGAATACGTAGTATGAATATGTAGTATTATATGAATATGTAGTAAATGGAAATACTATAGTAGATCTAGAAAATAGTAATATAAATGTTGGGTGATTATTTACGAATTTCTAATATGAGTATAAATTATTATTACTATTGTTGTGATCGTTGTTTGAATTGACGTAACTTATTGTAAATATGTAATATATGTATTGTAATAAGTATATAATAATATGACATAACTGCATAATACGGCTAAATATAAAAATTTTGTTTTTATTTTCATGGTTTTTTTTGCCGTGGTCTTTTTTTCCTATGGTTTTTTATTTTTTGGTTTTTTTTTATCGACGATAACTGATCAGATGATAGGGACTAGACGCACGATTATAATCGTTCTTTATTATCGTGACTAGACGTAATTCACTCTGGTGGACATTTTTGACATTATGGATCACATAAATATTTTTTTTGCGATGACCCTATCGTCATGGATCAGAGGTTCCCAACCTATGGTCCACGAGCCATACCTACAAAATTAAAAAAAAATTCATTTTTCTTTTGGGGCGTGATACAAATATTATGTACCGACAATCGTCATCATCGATTCCAAGGCCTCGGTGCGTGTATGTCACGTCGTTTATGACATAGATGGTACCCGAAATCACCCTTTATGAAAAAAAAAATGGATTACGTCATTATTATACCCATTAATATTAATTAATAACAATAAATATTTTTTTTTATTTTTTTTTTTTTTCAAGGAACGAATTTCTTTTTAAAGAACCACTCGTTACAGTACCTAATTCGTTTTTATAAAAAAAATAAAAAGAACACCGAAATGATGAGTTCCCACTTCCCTTTATCAAAGATAAATTACGACGTTGTCCATTCTTTGAGTGTTTCGATTTACAGATAATATTTGTAAATACCTAATCGAAATTAAAATATATATATTTTTTTTGTGTGTGTATTGCCTATTTGAAATAATTATCGAGTATCGACGTTAATCGTTTAAAGTTGTAGGTGTCGGTTCTTTCAATTTTCCGCAATTCTATAACATTTTTAAATTATGCTTTATATTTTAGTCGCCACTTTAATTATTGTAATACTGTCTATACTAATGTGCTGACAATATACTATGTATATAATATGTTTAAGCGGTGAGTGTATGAGGGGGAAGGGAAGTTGATTCGGTATATTTCATAAACAAAAATTACTTCCCAGGAAAAAACTCGAATTTCGATCTTTTTTTTTATTTGAAAGATGAGAATTTTTTTTGGAAAATTTGAAACCAAAAATTTTCATTTTACTGCAGTATAAGACAGTGGTAGATTAATACGTTTGAAAAATAACAAATATTGTGCACTATTCAAATGCATATTTTAGCTTAAATAATTATAATTTTGAAAATGGATCTTTGATCCGGCATGCAAAATGTTCTTTTCTTTTAGAACAAGAAAAAAACAATTAACGAAATCAGGGCGTGAGAGTTTTCCAGTAAGACTTAATATGTACTAATATTTGTACTAAAATCGCACCGGCTCCGACGTCTTTAAGTAATTAGTATAATATATGACTAATAATTTCGTATATTTTATAAGAACCGTCGTCATCGCCTGAACGGAAAATAGAATATTTTAGTTACACAAATTATTTTATGGTATTTTGAATCGCAATCAATAATTAATTGATACGATATTTGTACACGGGGATTTTTTTTTTTATTATTCGCCTTGAGTTTTAATTAAGAAACTTATACGCTTATAACTAAGGTATAGAAATTCGAGTCGTGAGGTATTGTTTTTTTCTAATGTTGTTCATGTTGTGTTTTTCAAAGTTTTTAACTAATCACTTGTCATCGTATCAGCTTTGGAAAACTGAAAGTTACCATACTACTATAGGTACCTATACTTATACGTAGGCCGTGTCATATAATAATAATCGATACCTAAACTTATATTAAACCGACAACAAAAATCAAAATATAGGTACTGAACTATTGTAGTCTGGCGTTGTCAATTAAATTATTATTCTGATAATTTTATTATATTATTCCTTCGAGTGGTTCCCGCGGAGCAGAGACTATATATTATTATTATAATATTATACTTATAATATGTGTAAAGGGTGCTTCAAAAAGATTGCACCGATTTTGAATGACTGTACAACACTTCATTGAAAAATTATACAGAAAAGGTAGATAATATAATATTTTATGAATCCTCATACATTCCTACAAACGTTCAATGTAACATAAATAACAATTATTAAAGTTATCAATTTTAAAACTAATTAGGATTTTTTTTTTGTTCTTTTTTTCATTTAATTATTGAAAACTATTGGTAAACGATATAAAAAGAATAAAAACGTGACAACACAGATAAAGTCATTCCCTGTGGGTTGTGGAATTTTGGTAATTCTACTTTAAATACCAAGGATGCTGTTCTATCAAAACAGTTTTTTTGCTATGTTGTACATTTGTAAGACGGAGACAACGCACACGGGTATCAGTGCATCACATCCTTTTAATAAAGGACGTCATACCGCATATGTTGTCTCTGTCTTACTAAACACATAACCCACCAAAATATACTTCCAGAAGTTCCAATTTTGTATAGCTAAAATATTAGAGTGAATTCCCCCAGTGGCGTACGCAGGATTTTTTCAATGGAATTCAAATTGAAAATTAGTTACGATTTTATTTTTATTTTGTCCAGTCTAATAATTTCAGACGTTTATTTCAGGTATTTTGAAATGTTTGTTACATCTCAACTTTTCTGGTAGAAAAAATTCTCTCATCATAAAATTCGATGCCGGATGTATGTTTTTGGAAGCAACTTTTTGTAATTTTAGATTTCGAACGTGAAAATGCTTAGTGTTTTTTTAATATAATTGGAGAAATAAAAATGAAAATGTATTAAATTTGTTTGGTAACCAGCTTGGTTCATTCATTTTTTTTTTCTATAAATGTATAAAAACTATTTGTTCAGTCAAAAAGCTTCAAAATGTAATAAGTAAGTTTTTACTATTGCTAAAATATTAACATGGGCAATGGGCATCCTGGTTATTTTTTATAAGCTAATAAGTTCAAATTTCGTCAAAACCACAGTTAATTTGTATAGTTCAAAACTTATAAAATAACTTACTAAATATTTTATAAGTTCTTAGGTTTTTTGCGAGGTAAGACAAAAATAAATCGCATAAAAAAAATATTTCTACGAAAGTACGAAACCAATATTACATATATTTTATAAAATATTTCGTTTTGCATTATTTTTCATTTGATGATATTTTATAAATTACTTATATTTTATAACATTTTATAACATTTTGTTTAATGATTATAAATAATATATTTTGTTAAACGTTATGTTTTGTTTTGTTGTATTTAATTATTTAATAATTCACACACATTCCACAATAATTAATGGTCAAAAAAGGTGCTCTGCTGTACCGTAGGTTACAAGTGGGTCACTGTATAATGGATAGTATTAAAGTTGAATTCAATGATAAAATATCATTGTATAAGAAAAACGATTTTGAGCGGAGACGGTATGTCAGTCTAGGTATAAGACATATTATATACTTATCTATCGTATTAAAAAAAATTTAACTAAAATATTTACCTATAATAAATTCCAAATTAATCATATCACAATTTATCCATTAGGTACTTATAATGCGTTATACGTCAACAACAAACCCTGATACTATCATAGTCCATACTCCACAGATATATAATAGTGTACTTTAAAAGTTTCAAGTACCCACGAATAATATTATGCAATCACAACAAAATAACTAAAATAGTTATTCTAGGTTTTTTTTTATGTAATTTTGTCCAAAGTTGAACTTAAAATGACTATAAAAATAAACTATGCTTATGTATTTTTTAGGGTTTTTAATAACAGAATTAACTACTTACGTGGAATCTCGTTTTAAATTTTCAATCCTTAGATATAAAAGTTGAACATTTTATACATTTTTAACTACAAAATAATTATTCAATTTTAAATTTGATAAATTTTGTCAAAATTCGATCTTTAAATGCTTATAAAAAAAATTGTGAATATGTATTTTTAATATTTTTCAACTGATATTGTATCAATAAATCAGGAGCCGTGTATTAAATTTGAACACTTTTTAGTCCAATCGATAAAACTTTATTGATATTTATAGAAAAAAAAAACTAAAATAATTGAAAACTGAAAATGTCCGTAAACAGCTCAAGAAGAGTCAAAGTATTTTAAAAATTGTATGGTGTATAGGAAATGCTAATATAAACATTCAGTGAAATTTTCATGTACCTATCTACAGTTATTCGTTTTTGAATTACAACAAAATAAGGAAATCGCTACATGAGAAATCGAGTGAATATCCAATATTGTAAAAATTTGAATTTCAAACGCTCATAAAAATTTAATTTGACTTTCATATAGACATTTAATTCTTGATAAAGGTAGATAATTTTATAAGGAATCTTCTATCACATTTTAAAATCTTAGATTTAAAAAGAAATAGTTTTATAAATTCTTAACTCAAAATAATTTGCTAATTTTCGTGATTTTTCCATATTTTTTCAATTTTTGAACTTTAAATGCTTCACGGCGCTTTTGAATACTACTGAGAAATTTACTTTTGACCCCCCAAAATATCAACTAGATTCACTTTCCTATCAGAAAAGATACTGTTGAAGAAAATCCAAGCACTTTTACTGTCATAAAAGGTGATGACACAAAAAAAGAAAATTAAAAAAAAAAAACGTTTCATCGTTCCACTCAGAATCTAAAAATTATACATTTACATTTACAACTAATAACAAACCTAGATTATTAAAATAAATATTTCGTTAAATATCTAACAACAACTTTAAGCTATGAGCAATGTCAGCAGGCAACATTTAACAGTTTATTGAAGTCAATAATTTTCAATAACATTAGTCATTACATTTAATACTGTAGTACACAATAACTACTTTAATCTCGTGTTCTACTAAAAAATTCCCCCAAGAGCCAAACTTACAGGAGCGGGAGGGGTAGCTTTACCAGTCAAATAAATTATTAATTGCATTACTTAACTTCTCAATACTGGCATTACCATTCATTATAGAATAATCAAAAATAATAATAATAGAAATAATCAATGGTATTACCATATAAAAATATAGTTCAACAATTTATTAATAATAATTTATTGATTTATTGTAGGTTTGTCTACCAAATTTAGATCGTTAAAAATTATATATACTATTGATCTACACTAAGTAGAAATAATGAATGTAATGATATTAAAACTTGATAGTAGATATTATTGATAAGATGGAAAAATATTAGAAAGAGTAAAAAAAAATAATTAAAATGTGACGGTGGAAAATTCAATAATATTAATTTTGATTTTTGATCTATGAAAAGGGCATAACATACTTTTAAGTCATGTAAGTGATATAACAGTTAAATTTAAATGCAGAAGACACAAGTCATTTAAATAAAAATGTATATTATTAAAATAATATATATTATATTAATTATTATATTATTAATATTTAAAAACCAAATTAAATAGAGTAAAAAAATTATTTGATAATATTTTCTAGGTTTCTTGAAAAGTAAGAATTTTTGTTCCTCTATATATGAACATTGTCTAAATGATGTATTAAAATATTTGTTGCCAACTAGCAATAATTTAATTAAATAATAACTAAACCTAATTATACCTAATTATCTATAAGAAAGTCAAATTAAATTTTTATGAGCGTTTGAAATTCAAATTTTTACAACATTGGATATTCACTCGATTTCTCATGCAGCGATTTCTTTATTTTGCTGTAATTCAAAAACGAACAACTGTAGATATCTGAAAATTTTATTGAATGTTTATATTAGAATTTCCTATACACCATACAATTTTGAAAATATTTTGACCCTTTTTAAGATGTTTACGGACATTTTCAGTTTCCAATTTTTTTAGTTTTTTATTCTATATATATCAATAAAGTTTTATCTGTTTTGCCAAAAAATGTAAAAATTTAATACAAGGCTCCTGATATATTGTTACAATATCAGTTGAAAAATATTAAAAATAAATAGGCACAGTTTTTTTTTAGAAGCATTTAAAGATCGAATTTTGACAAAATGTATGAAATTTTTTTACCATAGATATAAATTGACCTATTAAGTATATAATATACCTTATACCTAGACTGACATACCGTATCCGCTCAGAATCATTTTTCTTATACAATGATATTATATAATTGAATTCAAATTTAATATTATCCGTTATACAGTTACCTACTTGTAACCTATTATACAGCAGAGCACCTTTTTTTTGTTAATTAAATTTTAAACAAGATATTTTTATTATAAGTTAATATGTCAACAAACGTTCTAGATGCACTCCATGGTTTTGACAAAATGCCGGTATAAACAAAAATCCACTGTTTCTATCTCTTTCAGGCAATAACTGTTTTTAATAACAGAATTAACTACTTACGTGGAATCTCGTTTTAAATTTTCAATCCTTAGATATAAAAGTTGAACATTTTATACATTTTTAACTACAAAATAATTATTCAATTTTAAATTTGATAAATTTTGTCCAAATTCGAACTTTAAACGCTTATAAAAAAAAATTGTGCTTATGTATTTTTAATATTTTTCAACTGATATTGTAACAATATATCAGGAGCATTGTATTACATTTTTACACTTTTTGGCCCAACAGATAAAACTTTATTGATATTTATAGAATAAAAAACTAAAAAAATTGGAAACTGAAAATGTCGATTCCGCATGGTTCTTATATAATGAGATTTTGGTGTGATCCCTTCTTCTGATGTGCATCGATTAATAAGTGATATTAAAGTATTGATATATTTTCTTATTTTGTGTGGTGCGAACGCTTGTAATTTATTGCGTTGTTGATGACCGAGCGTCTTGATCGGAGAATTATCAAAGGGGTCTTGAAGTTAATAATATATATATAGTATATACGTCTATATACACGTATGTATAATATGTATATACATAAGAATGAGTTTACGATTTTATAAAATAAGGTGTTCACTGGCGCCGCCGATTGTGTAGTCCACTAAAAGATTGATCGGGGAGGTGTAGATTGTAGTGTGACCTATCACTCCGATTAATAGATACTATCGACAAAAATTCAAATTTGAAAACCTACCATGTTTATATGATTGGATTCTAGTTAAAATTATGAATTTATGACATAGATATGTATATGTATAGATAATTGACCTATTGAAAAATATTGGAATTTTAAACTCATGTACAATTTATTATGAGCTATATTCCTTTTAGAAAGCCTATGCTAACTTCTAAGTAATTTTTATAACTTGTATACCTACGCTTTTAAAATTATTTCTGATTATACTTTATGTTAGGTTTTATTGTGACTTTCTGTCTGGTTGGATACTTAAGGCAGACATTTTTCTCGCCGCTTATCGCAAGGTTAGGTACTCAGCCAAGTTTTTATATAATTATATCTATATCTATAATAATATCTATATCTAGTCCACTTTTGGACTAAACCAAAAAAACATGAATTTTTTATACATATAATTGTGCCAATCACATCACGGTATATTATTGATAAGAAATTACAAGGATACACCAGAAATAGGCACTTAGATATAGAATACTATAGAATACTTAGATTTTCTATACCCATTCTTTAAAGAGTCACCTGGGGAAATATCGTCTTATTATTTTCAAATGAAAACCACCCTTTTTACTGTAAATAATTAATGATAAACCGATGATTTTTTTTTGAAAACCTAGGTAGGTACATATTAAAATCATAGTTTTTGAAATCTTAAAATTTATTTACTGAGGTTAATAAATAATAATATTTTGTAAAAATGTATTGCAAAAATATAATCTGTATATTTGAATCTATAGTAGTTATTTATTTCCACAGACAAACTTTACAAATTATAAAATAGTAACAAATAAATATTCTACTCCATTATATTTGAATTTATATTTATATATAATTTATATTTTCATTTTTAATGAAAATCGCCTTCTTAACAATTTACAGACATTATTTTTTTGTTCTCAATGAAAAAAATAAGTTTTTATTGCCATATGCAGGATATGCTTCTTAAATGGTATAAAAAATATAAGTATTTCAAAATATGCTGCCAAAATGGCCAAACATATATTTACAAATTTCCAAAATCATACCTTGAATAAATACATTATTAAAAAAATGGATGTTAGTATACTTGGTGAATCACTCTGTATACATATTATTCATGTGGTTCGGACGAAATCCAATAAACATATTTTTCGCCTTATTCACAATCGAAATAACAACGACTTAAATGAAGCGCAAATACACCAAACAATATGTACACTGTGCACCGCCATGTCCTCACTTCTCTTCTGTGGTTAAACGTCAATTTATTATTCGTAAATTCGGCATGAAATTGTTATCATGTATGTACATTGTATAACTAATAAGTTATGACGATAAAAAAAAAACCATAGCTGCATAAGGGTGTACACGGGTGTTGCTATATTATAGCAACGCTATTGTTCCCTTTTGTTTTTTTTTCCTGGAGACAATAATTATCAAGTAAAATATTTATTTTAAATTTCAATCACGATGTTTTTCAAATAATTACTGATAGTTCATAGTTAAATATATAAATATACATGGCAACATCATGAGCAAATACATAACTACTGCCGTTCAAATCTTAATGAACTTTAACAGGTGGGCTTGTGGAACGATGCTGTCGCCGTTGTAAAAACAAACAATTCCGCTTTGATTATTTCACTTGAGAAAATGCAGAAAATTAAATAGAAAATGTAATGGCACAGGCGTATCTTAAAATTGGGCTGAAGCTAGCAGTCAGAGGGATAATAAATTAAAGTATATAATTGTATTTAAAATGTTCGTTTAATATCTATGTGAAATGCATATTGCAAATTGTGGTGTTTAAAAAAAAATATTAGAACAATAATAATATTATTTAATAAAGTAATAATCATGTAATGCGTGGAGATGACTGTTTGATGTTAAACTTTTATTATTGTTTCAATAGATATTTAATATATTATTATTATTAATTACTATGTAGTGCACGTACGTACCCTTTTAAACGTCGGGCGATTCAGCTAAATCACACGTGTAGGTATATAATATATTTAATATAACGTGTATATAGGTGTGCACTGTGTGTGTGGGAGGTGGTGCAGGGCACGTCGTTATTTGCTGGAGGAATTTTCCATAATTCACGAATCCATAATGCCTCGAAAGTGCGTAATTTATTTCGTTTCGCACTAGTCGCGTAAGACAGATCAGTATTTTTTCAGTGGACATTAAAATATTTAAACGATTCGAGTTGAAATTGATACAAATCGTTCTGGACCGGCAGTTCCCCCTCGCGCGTAGGTACATTATATACGTGTTTTATTAAATTATTTCCATAATATATTTCATAACCATACATATTATATGTATATATATTTAATGTTCATGCGTGTTGGTTTTTCTGTCGGAATTATATTAATGATATCAATATATAACGTTAACCCAAATCCAAGGTAACGTTTATAAAAATAAATGGTAGCCAGTACACGAGCGCGTGTAAGGAAGATTTACTATACGATATATATTATGTAATTAATATACATACCTACTTGTATTGAATATCGTTGGATAGAGGTCATTAATTGTTTACTTTTTCTCTTCATTTTAAATCGATGTGTACACCTAAACGCTTGCGGCTTCTCCACGATAAAAAGTCATTATTTTTTTTTTTTTTTTTTTTTAATAAAATTATGTTGAAATATTCGAGTGCCGTTGCCGAGTGAGGTGTAGGTCGATTGAGTTAAGGTGTAGTAGGTACCTACCTAATAATTATTAATGGACGTTGGCCGGCGTCGAATTATTCGCCTTTTTTTTAAAAATAATAGAATGAAAATAGTAAATACGAATTTAAATCGAATAATCAAAGAATTAAACATGCAAGTCGTAGGTATTTATTTTTTATACGTTTTGTCGTAATTTAAAAGTGTATAAAGACACTTGCATTTTTCTTTTGGACAATATAAAGTAGGTACAGTTTAATGGCTATTCGTATATAAAAAATAATATTTATAATGTTGCTTAATAATGGTTTGGTGCACATCGGGCGAGGGGACGACAGCAATCTCCGCGGAAATGGCCAGCCACAGAAATGGATTAAAGCTGCACCACGTGTTATTATTTAAAGTTTGGATAAGCGGAGTGGAGCGGAATAGGGGTAAGCACCCTTACAACATTTTAGTCCATAACTCTATTCTTTTAAACTTTAAATACTTTTAAGTTATATAAGTATTTCAAGTTTTAAGTTATGGCTATAATTAACTACTAGTTTCGAAGTACCATTTGTATACATCGAAACACTACATGACATATTCATTCATTAAAAATGTATGGTGCCATCCAAAAAAGTAAAAAAAAAAAAAAATAATAACAATTAATTAAGTTTCAAAGTTATAGTACTTCAATTTATGAGAATAAAGAAAAAAATTATCCAATACAATGAGTGCGTTATACCGTCACGTCAAAAACAATCTTCCTGTATATAGCGTGAATGTGTAATCTGTATATTAATATAATATTATACAAAGTCTGGGATTCGTATTCGAATAATGGTTTGTAAGTAAGTTATTATTCGTTTTTATTACAATTATTCATTCGAGTTGTTTTCGCTTTCTTTCTTTTCGACGGAACACATTTTTTATCATCGGCACTGCGTGCAATATTCTACGCGTGGATTATATTTGTCAGCTGCAGTGTACATTCCATTTGGACGCTGCCCCAAAAATGTATATTCGCTATAAAAACGTGATAAATATTAATTGGAAAATTAAAAATGGACTGCACATACCTGTTATACCACGTTTACTAACACCCGAAAAATACAAGGTTGGCACTAATACCTTGTGTTTTTCGAGCGATGTGACCGGTAAAATATTACTAGCTCGTTACTACGCGTTGGTACAACGGTGCTCTGTGGTTTAATTTAATTCGTTTATTATAATATAAGATTGTGATAATATTATGACGTTGCAGTTTGCGTAAATTATGCGTTGGGCCCAGCTCAAGGTATGTGCTGTGATTGTGTGAGCGTCGTAGATGTAAAATGACGGAATCGCAAATTGTATTATCCCGAAAGAATCAAATTTACAGTGTTATCAGACGTATAGTATAGGTACTATGTTTAGTTCGAAATACGAATTGTCGCCGATATTGATTGTTTGGTTCTTTGTCATTATTACAAACGTCTTTATACTTAAATGGAATAGTTTATTTATTTATACCACATTGTGTGGGTAAATGTAAATATGCCTCGTTCTTACCGAAATCTTACCTATCTATACCAACCTACCTTTTTGGTCATATTTACATATTATTTCATATGTTCTTCAAATTTTAATTAAAAATATTTTTTACTTTGCTCTAACGGTAAACAGTTGCTTATACAACAGTATTAACTCTGTATAAATATCAAGGGAAATTATGCTATGTACTCGTCCATTCACAAAGAGAATGTGACCGTCCTTTGTATAGTTTGCCACTATATTGTAATATGTAGCAGAGAAACCAAGTGCATTTTTGAATCTTATTTTCAAACATGTGTTTTATATTACTCTGTTGAATATTTTAGTCTTTTAAAAAACTAAAAATGATCTAAATTTCTAAAAATCTACAATAACTCAAAGAATATTTTAGATAATAACAATCACAATAATCTATTTTAAGAAAACTCTTTTTAATCTTGTCAAAAAGCAAATAAGTTTATCTATGAAATATTTTTAAAATTTGTAGTAAAAAATATTATCTATGATAAAAAACAAATTATTTTGGTTGATGTCGAATATATGACCAACAGATGAGTCTGATAATGTCTGAAAGGGAGAGCAATAATAGAAATAATATATTACCATATTATTACAGATATTATTGTAACGATTTTGAAATTTTGTAGTTGTAAGAAAGTATCTTAGCATGACTATTGAGAATTAATGTTAATTTAATTATTTTTAATGTAAAACATTTGAAGTGAATTATTCTATAAAAAATGTCATAACATACATATTAGATAATGTTTATATATAATATATATACAAAAACACTATAATTGATGTAGTACAATTTTTATAAAATCTTTATAATTATCAGCCTATTCGGTGAAACAAAAATATCAAAATTTGATGTCATATTTAAAGTTAGAAACATTATTCCACTGGGACTTAACATGTATAAAAAATATCTTAACTCTAAAATGTGACAAGAAAGGTTGTCAAATGTATCGATCCATAATAAAAGATAATCGTGTTCAACTATTTTCATCTGACAAATGGATAAGTCAACGGATTAGAAATATTTAACAGAAATAATAGAACTTTAGTGTGGTTCTGAGTTGTTGGTTTGGCACATAAAATCAATGTCGGTCATCACAGATTTTACGTTTACCTATAACAACTGCGCTATAAGTAAAACGAAGATTATAGATTGGTATAATTTATGCACAAATGTCGATGTCAACGATTTGAAATCAATCAAATAAATAAACATAGGTAAGTATAAATGGTTCAATAATTCAAACTAACGAATCCCTATTTCATGGAAAAAGTTCATAGTACTGTCGTAGGAGTCATACGACCGTCTCGACGATCAATCCGAAGTGTTACAGCTTATAAATAAAAAGAAAATGTGAAATTCGCACGAATGGTGCTACGCAGACAGCTTCAAGAAGAATAGTGGCATTCCTGTCATTCTTACAAGGCTACAAAAGAAGCAATTTTTAAATGTTGAACTCAAATTTGATCGGTCTTATATTATATTGGACTACGACTAGTGATTTGTATATAATAGTCACATGGAATTATTATGTGATTTGGCAGTTAATATTATGTTTCTAAAAACTACAATTTTGTAATTTTATTTATTTATTTTACCTCAAGAGTAAGATAAAAAAAGGTGGGCAAGTGGGTGTCGCTCTGCTGTACAGTAGGTTACAAGTGGGTCACTGTATAATGGATGATATTAAATTTGAATTCAACGATATAATATCATTGTATAAGAAAAACGATTCTGAGCGGAGACAGTATGTCAGTCTAGGTATAAGACATATTATATACATTATACATATCTATGGTACTAAACCAAAATTTGACCTAAAATAGGTAGGTACCTATAATAAATTCCAAAATTAATCATATCAAAATATCCATTAGGTATTTATAACGCGTTATACATCAACAAAAACCGTGATACTATCATAGATATATAATAGTAAACTTTAGAGGTTTCAAGTATCCACGAATAATATTATTCAATCCCAACAAAATAACTAAAATAGTTATTCTAGGTTTTTTAATATGTAATTTCGTCCAAATTTGAATTTAAAATGTCTGTAAAAAATAACTGTGTTCATATATTTTTTAGATTTTTTATTTACAGTATGAACTATTTACGAGAACCTTTGTGTTGAATTTGCAATCCTTAGCTATAAAAACTGAACATTTTATAATTTATTAATTACAATGATTGATAATTTTCGAGATTTTGATAAATTTTGTCAAAATTCCAACTTTAAATGCTTATAAAAAAAAACTGTGCCTATGTATTTTAATATTTTTCAACTGATATTGTAACAATATATCAGGAGCCTTGTATTACATTTTTACACTTTATGAGCCAACAGATAAAACTTTATTGATATTTATAGAAAAAAAAACTAAAAAAAACTGAAAGCTGTAAATGTCCATAAACAGCTCAAAAAGTGTCAAAATATTTTCAAAATTGTACGGTATATAGGAAATGCTAATATAAACATTCAGTGAAATTTTCATGTATCTACAGTTATTCGTTTTTGAATTACAACAAAATAAGGAAATCGCTACATGAGAAATCGAGTGAACATCCAATGTTGTAAAAATTTGAATTTCAAACGCTCATAAAAATTTAATTTGACATTCCGGTAGAGATTTTTTTATTGATAAAGGTAGACAATCTTATGAGTAATCTTGTATTAGATTTTCAAATCTTAGATTTAAAAAGAAAAATTTTGACAAATTCTTAACTCAAAATAATTCGCTAATTTTCGTGATTTTTCCATATTTTTACAATTTTTGAACTTTAAATGCTTAAAAAAAAAATTGTGACTAAGGATTTTTAATATTTTTCATCTGCCTTTGAAACAATATATTAGGAGCCTTCTATTAAATTGTCAAGCTTTCGCAACCAACAAATAAAATTTTATTGATATTTTTAGAAAAAAAACTAAAAAAAAATGAAAATGTCCCTAAACAGTTCAAAATAAATCAAAATATTTTGAAAATGTTATCGTGTATAGAAAATGCAAATATAAACAACCAGTGAAAATTCCATGTATATACGTTCATTTGTTTTAGAGTTACACCAAAAACCAAAATTGATTTTTTGGAAAACCAATTTTGCGTAAAAATTCCCGTTTTTCCTTAATTTTTATGTTGTTTTTCCCGGCGTTTGTGAAAACTACTGGGAAATGTTTACTTTTGACCCCCCAAAGTACCAAATAGATTCACTTTCCTATCAGAAAAGGTACTATTGAAGAAAATCTAAGCACTTTTACTGTCCCAAAACGTGATGACAGACACAAAAAAAAATATAAAAATATAAAAATATAAAAAAAAAAACACACATCATTGTAAAACCAATACATTCATCGCTCCGCTCAGAATCTAAAAAAGTAATCATGAGATAGTCACCGAGAAAGCAGGATAACGGGATAGAATCACAAAGTAGAATCAGGTGACTAGGTGAGACACGGACCTGCTTTTGCAATTGCAGTAATACTATGGATGTACGTCCGAAATACTATAGCCATCATGTGACATCGAAACGATATTAATATTTTGATGACCGTTACTCAACTTGTACCTTTATTTATATATAATAAACATAACGATTTCACACTTTTCACTGGCTGATCTCTGTTTAAGACGAGTCTTACGACACTGCACCTTAGTTAAGTCAGTATAATGATACCGTGATAGGATTATAGAGCATACCGATCGTCTGGATTTAATACATCCGTGTCTGTCGAAAACTTTGGACAGTTGTTTACGATACATTGTTGAATAAAATATCAAATAATATACTCTTTCCTCCGCATATATTATAAGACACGGATTTTTATAAACGTTTCACACATAATTCATATAGGATATATATTTTAATTTGATCAATGAATTGACATTATGATAACTTGACATTTATAATTATCTATACACCATGATACTATGGCGTATTAGTTGTAATTTATTGAACTTCTGATTATATCATATTGTACTTCCCGATTGTGGAATAATATTAATATTGTAGAGTAATAATAATAATGTAGACTAATATTTAATTTGTAAATTACTGTTTAATCTCGAAAGCGAAGATTAATGCATCATATTATATAATTATATATTATGTTATTCAATGTGTGTTAAAGTATTTTGAGTTATTCGAGTGGACTGTTAAGTGTTAATGTATTTTAAATTTTGTATGAACGTATACCTACTCAAAGTATAATGGTACATTTTTCCATATGATAAAATAACGAGAAAAGCTTAGAATAACATATCCATATTTTATGATTTATCACGCAAGTGCTCGTAGTATATTTTAAATAAAAAAGCGGCATGATGCACACCCTTGGTCGAATCTATTATGCCCGGTCACGGGACAAAGAATAGTTATGAGAACCCTAGCTAGACTGTGCAGCTATTATAATGTTTTAAACGATTGCTTGGCTCGTGAACCTGCAACTGCGTTTAAAGTATTCACCTACTGTACAAGTCTGAATGACTGTTATACCTTTACCTAATATAAGTGCCAACTACCACTTACGGTTCGAAAACCCATGCTGTGTCGGATGTATGGAAAGCAGGTGAACTAGATAGGTATAAATAAGTTTATTTCGTGCGTCATTGTTTTTTAAAAATTACAGTACAATAGATCATTAAATTCCAAAAACCATAATAAACGTATGGCCAATAAATATAGGTTATATTATCAACGGTGGCTTAGCTAATTGATTTATGTATTTGCCTTATACACTGCACCTTCTCAGTACTTCTTTTTTTTTTCAACAATAAATAATAACGCACTTACCCCCATAATAAATTACCTAACCGTTGTTTATTATTCTTTTTATTCTTAAAAATACTATTATTTTTACTGGTGAAATAATTTATGTATTATACATTTATACTTTAGCTTATAATATTTGCAAACAAATATTGTATACATCAAATATACCTACTTTCTATAGTTTTCCTTTACTCGGGTAAAAATATGTTTGAAAGAACTAAGATAATCCATACGTTAATCCTATATTTAGTAAAACCCATTTTTTGTCCATTTTTTGCACGCTAACGTACCGATCAGATTTGGTGGATGATAAAATATAACAATGTTAAAATATGTACAAAAGAAGTTTACAAGGCGTGGCGAGTGATGTGTCGATGACTCGAATTATGTATTAAATGCATGTCGTCTAATAAAACATTTACACATTAGATACTTAAAATAGGTATGTATGTGTTTTCAAGTATAGAGTGTTACAAGACCGCATTCAAACGGCGAGCAACCATCGTTGAAGGAGGTCACACAAAATTCGCCTCCATGTTTACAAAAATATTAAGTGTACTTTGGTGGGTAACAGGCGAGTTATATTTTGTAGATACCGATAGTCAAAACTACCGAACAGTTCACGCACCGTATAAAAAACATAAATCAAAATTCTTCCATGCTAAAAATACAATTATGTGTCCAATTGTGTTTAGATTCTTGTACGCCAGGTAACTCATGAAAAATAAAAATAAAAAGCTGAAAGATTTTCAAATTCATCTCGCTGACTTTGAACTATATATACGTCTATACTGTCCCAAACGCAAACGTATATTGAATTATTTTTTTATGATTTTCGTACGTAAAAATATAGAAAAATTGTTATTATTATAGACTTTGGTCCTCGAACGTTATATAAAACGTTTGAGAAAAAAACAAAAGTTACAGAACGAATAACAACTACAACCAGATTAATACAAAAAAAAAATAATAATAATAATAATAAATAAAAGCATAGAAAAAATAAATTGTACAATATACATTAACACATTAACGTAAAGTTGTGCAGTTGGAGTATAGATGGCAGCACAAGAGTGTCTAAAGCTCTACCGACAAAAAAAAGTTCACCAAAGTCTGGGAGTAATCCAACACGTTTGTTGGGTGTATTATATATGTGTCTGGCATAGTTATGCTGCTAACTTTATAAGAGTTAAGTGGAGCGGGGCGCTGGTAGTAGGTATACGACGCGCATGCGCCTTAGTAGGATTAAACGTTTACGTCTCACAAGTCCACTAAGAAGTATTCACTTCAATAATAATTTTATTGTATTAGTTTATTTAGTAATACGAATGATATTAAAACATTCAGATACATTAAAATTAAATTACGTCCAGTGTTAGGTTAGGTCCATATTTGTATGTATGTTCCATAACTATGAGAAACGCAAGATTCAGGTTTAAGAATCATATTACTGTTATAGGTACTGAATAATTAAATAAAAACAGTTAAAACTCAGAAACAGGGGAGTCATTTCAGTTTTCAATTGAGGGGGGCAAAGGTTTTGACCGGCCCGAATAGGTAAAAAAAAAACCGCTCGCTTCGACCGTTATATTATCTACATTTTTTTATGCTACCCTTTTCATTAACTAGGTAGGTAATATAATCATTTTTAAATAGAAGGTGGCAGATATTTTATAAAAACAACTGTACACCTATATCAATTAAAACTTAAAAGTCTACGAACTATTATGGCAATATTTATTGATAAACAAAAATATTAGTAGCTTATTAAAGAATATCTTCGTTTTTTTTTATTTTTGAAAATATATCAACTGCATCATCTATAAATCAATTTTACCTGATTCATCACTTATCGCCTATACGATATATTATATCTACAAATTAATATTATTTTAAATTATAATATTTATTTTTTGCTTGCTTACTATTTCAAGTTTCGAATTTTTATTAAACATACCTACCAGAAATTGTTTTCGATTCTTGGGTGGTTTGCGGTAATTTTATATTTTAGCCACACCACCCATTTATTTTTTAGTCATATTTTGCTCAAATTGAAAGATTAATGTAAACATGCTTCACGAAAAAAATAAATTTTAATTTAGGTAGGATAAGGTACACAACTAAATTAACACAATACGCAGAAAAGTTGAATAGTTTACCATACACGACTGTAGCAACTCGTAAGTTAACTGAAGTTTGGGATCAATGGACAATGATAATTAATAAGTGTGCCAATCGGGTGTTGTTTTTAGAATTTGTAGGTATGAATTTTAGATTTTAGAAATTAAAACTATACGGGATTACGATAATAATACCTAATTATTAATGTGTTACACTCACACAAACAAACATACCTAAATACATACCTACATACAATGTGTACGTCCCCGCATACGTCTAAATATAAATATTTTCCAACTATCAATTATTAGTGAAAATGTATCATTGTGACAATCATTTCTTAGTACATAGTATAATATTTTCTGAAAATATTATAAAATAGGCATGTTTTTGCGCTAATAATATATAATAATGGTAAAATGGTAACAACTGGGCACCGGCCCATAGAGCCACTTTTAAAATCAGACAGGGGCAAATGCCCACCTTGCCCCCCCTCAAATGATGCCACTGCTCAGAAATAGTCTAATTAGTCGTAAAATTAATTCATAATTGATCAAAAACAATCAAGAGTTAAGTAGGTAAATGTAAAAAAAAAGGTTTAGTTAATCAATGAATTATTGTCTTAAAATTTTAAAGTCAAAATACGTACTAACATTTAACAACCTTGTTTAATTTGTTTAAATGTTAATTGATAATTTGGGGAATGAAATGGCCGAGCGAACTAAGGCGCTGGTTGCAATGAGTACCGTCGCCGATTCGAATCTCGGTCATGGTCGGCATTTATCTCCGAGTAGACATCTGTCTGGAGAGAGAGAGGCCATCATCCCCTTACCGTTCATGACAGATAGTTACGGGTGCAGATACTTACAAATCAAAAATTCTCCCAAAACAAACATACACTTGTAAACAATTCTACAGTACCCTCCCAACAGTACCACAGGATAATTACCTTATTAGTTGAAGCCTCAACCCTAACAAGCAAAAAAATAATAATAATAATAGTATATTATATTATAAGATCTTGTAACCATTTATTTGTAACTGAGAATTTTTTATTGTTCTTATTTGCTAGTAACTATGATTTGTTTTTGAATTGTTGATAGGTGGTCAGTATCATTTTTAAATGTCTAAATTATTCAAACCAATATCCGCAGCAATCACAATTTTTTTAATTCATCACAAATATATAATTATCTGCTATAAGTTCATATAAATATTAAAACGTGTACAAATTAAATTAAAAATACCATGTACTGATTATAAAAAATACCGCATTGATAACAAAACTCAAAAGGTAATTAAAAAAAAAAAATCAATGGACATTGACTTCTTCATACGAAGTACATCCCCAGTGAGATTGGCTCCAATATAATTTTAACTTGACAATATTTTTTAAATCCAAATTATGCAATGTGCATATAAAATGAACATTGAAAAATATACAAAAATATGTGTTTATTTTTGAATACAACAATTTACATAACATAATTAACATTTTGAAAGTGATAGGTACCATAGTAATATTATGTCAACATTATTTATCTAATTTTAAAATAAACCTTGGATTATGGACCATTCATAAATCCAATCAGTGTTCCTTGTGCTTCCGCTTGTGTGCCACCAAATTGCCACTTACAGAGAATGTCTTGTCACATACATCGCATGCGTACGGTTTTTCTCCAGTATGTGTGCGTTGATGATTTGTTAAACTGATACTTTGGCTGAAGGATTTGTCACATACATCGCATGCGTACGGTTTTTCTCCTGTATGTGTGCGTCGATGATTCGTTAAATTGGTACTTTGGCTGAAGGATTTGTCACATACATCGCATGCGTACGGTTTTTCTCCAGTATGTGTGCGTTGATGATTTGTTAAACTGATACTTTGACTGAAGGATTTGTCACAAACATCGCATACGTACGGTTTTTCGCCAGTATGTGTGCGTCGATGATTCGTTAAATTTTTACTTTGGCTGAAGGATTTGTCACATACATCGCATGCGTAGGGTTTGTCACCAGTGTGTGTACGTTGATGTTTCGTTAAAATGATACTTTGGCTGAAGGATTTGTCACATACATCGCATGCGTAGGGTTTGTCACCAGTGTGTGTACGTTGATGATTCGTTAAATTGGTACTTTGGCTGAAGGATTTGTCACATACATCGCATGCGTACGGTTTTTCTCCTGTATGTGTGCGTCGATGATTTGTCAAATGGGTATTTTGACTGAAGGACTTGTCACATACATCGCATGCGTAGGGTTTGTCACCAGTGTGTGTACGTTGATGTTTCGTTAAAATGATACTTTGGCTGAAGGATTTGTCACATACATCGCATGCGTAGGGTTTGTCACCAGTGTGTGTACGTTGATGATTCGTTAAATTGGTACTTTGGCTGAAGGATTTGTCACATACATCGCATGCGTACGGTTTTTCTCCAGTATGTGTGCGTCGATGATTCGTTAAATTGGTACTTTGGCTGAAGGATTTGTCACATACATCGCATGCGTACGGTTTTTCGCCAGTGTGTGTTCGTTTGTGTACCGTTGAACAGGTACTTTGACTGAATGACCTGTCACAGACATCGCAAGGGTAAGAGTTCTTCTCCATCTGTCCGATTATCTGTCGTTAGTCGCTTCTATTAGTAAATAGTTTATTTCAAATGTAATAGTTTTTCATACGATTATTTGGTTACTATGCTTTTCTGTTTGTGATCAATTAGAATGTATTAACATCATCAAAATATTTTAAAGCCAGTACTTGTTGTATTACAGTTTAAACATAAAGTAGAGATTAATATTATTATGCTATTGTCATCCTTTTTTTTTTTTCAGTTATTAAAAATAAAATAAATGTTACCAGATTTAGTTTCTTACTTATGTAAAAAAATGTGTCAAGTAAAAGTGTCGGTTCCGTTTTAAGGTTCAGGTTTTTAAATTAATTTAAATATGGGTTTCGGTGAGGTTCCGGTATTAAAATTAATTTAAATAAGGGTTTGGGTGAAGTTTCGGTTCAAAATATTCAAAGGGTTCTAAATCCGGTTCTTTTCGGTGAGGTTCCAGTCCCTGATTTAAATATCAAGTATTTCTGTTTGAACATTTAGAATTAAATTTGATATGAATACCACGTTACAATAGCCGATAGGTAATAGATACACCACGTCAAATATTTCGAATGGATCTGAATATAGATAATAAACATAGTGCAACGTGGTTATGAGTATCTATTGTTATTATATTATAGTTAGACTAGCTCTAAGTGTAACTCGGGGCTCGTTGGACTCACTGGGAGTGGGTACCGATTTTGGAGACAATGAATTATAAAAGTCGCAAATGTTGTAAGACGAAAGTTTAGAATTTGTGATAAGGATTAGTGATATGGATTGGAGATAAGGCTAGACGCTTTGGCGGGAATGTTAAAAGTTTGAGTGTCTAGCAATCCGTCACAAACGTTGTAAATGGATAGGCTGGATACGATATCCAGGATCACCTATATACTATATAGAGTATACCTGCACATAGAGTGGTATGTGCCGTAGCATGACCGGTGGTTTATCTTATGTAAAAAGTGTTAAGTCGAAAACCGTGTTGGAGTTTCTAGCAAGTCATCTCAAGACAAAATCTATTAACTTTCAAGTTAGCCACTTAGGTAGGCAATCCGACTTCGTCGGATCGCGGACAACGTGCTACAAAAAATCAGGTAGGCAATCCACCTGCGGTGGATTGCAGACCCGACGTCAAGCGGCTATAAGTGAAAACCCTATCACACAACTTACGAAATAATTTACGAAAAATTCAAACTATATACAATATACATACAAACAAATATATGTATTTATTGTGTGGTATAAAATAACAATGAACACTTTGAGAAATGTGCAATTATAATTCCTATAGGTAGATAGTTAGATACATATTAACCAATACAATACATATAAACACTACCTATAATGTATATATATTAATTTAAAAAAAAAATGCAAAAACCTGCATGTTAAACTGTTAAAGTGTCTGTCAAGTCAATCATCACCGTTTAAGACGAAACTAAAATGAGCAATCCGTCTATCACCTATATATAGTAGGTATATCACATAGAGTGGTATATGGCTTCGCATGTCCGGTGCCATTCCTTATGTAAAAAGTGTAAAGTTGACAATCGTGTTGGGGTGTCTAGCAAGTCAGTCATCTCAAGTCAAAATCGATTAACTTTCAATTTAGCCACCTAAGTAGGCAATCCGAAATAAAATACAAACTATATTTATATAACAATCATGGACTTTTTGAAAAATTATGCAATTATAATAATTCCTAACAAAACAAATATAATATGTACCTATTTATTGTGTGATATAATATGACAATGACTTTAAATAATAATAATGTACGATATGTTCCTGTATTATATTATTATTTAATTTATATGAAAAATAACGTGAAAAAAAAATGCAACGAAGTCAGGTTCCGGGCGGCGAAGTTGACCTTATGGCAATGCCGGATTCGACGCTCGGGCAGCGTACGACGGAATCGAACCCGGGACCTACGTGTTTCCTACCTAACGCATAACCTACTTGGATACAGTTTGGGATGTGAAATACGATCAAAACATCAACACTTAAGCCATGCGTCTACGGAGCGACGTAAACCGATATATTCGATGTACATCGATGTTATCGCATATAATTCGATTGTAATACGCGCATCTCCCATATATATATTTAACGGGGCGTGTGAAAAGCGTTTTCCGTTAATTATTAAATCATAGGGAAAAATTAAATTATACACGTATATAGGTACATGTATATATACGCGTACGGTCGGTCGGTCGCTTCTAAACGCGATTGCGAGGCGAACGAACCGATTTCGGGGGAAAAGCGCATATAAACGGCTTTAAAAAGACGTCGACTACACGATTCGGGCACAAACGGCTTGCGAATAGACAAAACGGTGGGAGAAAAGGAAAAAATCGTCAAAAAAGTCCGGTCGGAAGTGTATTTTTCGATCGACATTGCGACCGCTTCGGACGGCGCACGAATATAAAACGCACACCGGCGGCTTCGAATTAAGTATAAAAAAGGGCGAAAAGAGTCGAAATCGTGTAAAATAGCTAATTTTCGGAAAATTTCAAAAATCGGTGAAATGATAGGAAAACAGGAGATAACGAAAAACGTTTTAAAACCGACCGCCGCCACTGCGAAGGTACCCGATTGGTCGCGCTATAAGGAATCGACGGTACATGGCCGGCGGGCTGGGGAAACGGAGCGGTGTTTCATTTTTTACTCCACGGTTTCACTATAGCCTGCGTTTTCCTTTCCATTGGTACACTATAGACAGCTGATTTCCTTGTCATTTTATAGTATAGGATTATATCCAGTCATCCAGAGAAGGTTTTCTATTTCTTATGGATAAGTTTTTCGTAGCTGGGGGGTTAGAGCATCCGTGTATGAGGTTTGTATCAATAATAATTCACGTTTGGTTTATAAATGTATAGTAATTATTATATACAAAATAGTACTTTACTATTTCAAGAGATGGCTGTTAATTATAGTGTATTGGTGAGTTCACCAGCGATGATGTTTATTGTATCACGTAATGCGGTAAATGGGCAATTTTATTTATCACGAAAGTAGACGTTTTCGGTAATAAAAATCCTCGGTAAGCTGAAATCCGTATAAGAGTGAGTTTTGCTATATGAGCACTTGAATTTGACACTCAATTTTGGGTGATCTTTGCCGGCAAAATAGATTTACTGTGCAGCGATCGAGTAAAACGACGACAGATATGAATCGTATGACGTATACGAATGCACTTGTTGATGTACGCATCGTGCCGCAGCAGCCGATAATTAATATAATATTACCATAATATTACCATAATAATAATTATATCATTATCTTCGTCGTCAGTGGATGGACATTTTTACACAAATATAATATTGAATGATACAAATAATTATATTATATTTCACACGTTTATACTTTGTACCATCACCTCTTTACACCACCGCAGCCACGTGGTGCCATATTATAATTCTGCTGTACAATATATACGGAGCACAGAACCGGCCAAAAGTTTTAGTTCCCGATCGCTCGACGATCACGGAGTACAAAATGTGTGAAACTGATTTTGAGAAAATCGTGTACTCGACACATCGAAGACTGCACCTTATTATACTATATGTATACTGCAGTGATATATATATATATATGTGTGTGTGTGTTCATGTATGAAACACGATCAGTCTCGGCCGGCCGTGGTGAAGAACGTCAGCAAATAACTATTATAATAATATATGTAATATATATATATTGTACGCATATACTGGCATCTTCGTCCGACGGCATCGGTTCATTAGCGCGTCTATTGAACCGTTTTTCCCGTGGCCAGAGGGTCCTAAGTTTTGCACGAGCACGTTTCTCCGACACCCCACCTTCCCCTTACCCGTCGGCGACACCGTCGTCAAAAGAAGTACAAGTAGAAGAAGAAGAATGAGAAGCAAAAAACCTTCGATCTCGATTTCCGGTCGGAGCAAATCGTGACTTTGGAATCGTCCGGGCCTAACCGTTCCGCCGCCACGTAATGTGTGAGATAATACAGCAACGCGACAGCAGTTTATATACCAGCTTTATATATAATATATTATATATATTAAGGTACATTGGTGCCCAAGATATAATTTCCAGGTGTAGCAAGAAATAATTTTACCCGCCTCCTCACGAAATCAAAATTATATTATTTTATTCATACATTTTATCATATTTTAATTGATAATATTAGTAAATATTGAGGTATCAATCAATATATTCTGTGACTAATAATGAACATATTTCAAGTTAATTATTTTATGTTATTATACCTACCCACCCCTTATTTTCAAGGTATAGCGACCGCTACACCTAGTAATAGGGTTGGGCGCCACTGGTGTAAAATACTACTAAAATTATAAAATTTTGTACGTTGAGAGAGTTTTCAGCTTTTTCCCGTTGGATAATTGTGTTTGCAAATGAACCGTGGTACTCACAGCTTTCCACAGCGTCGTGCGAAGCTTTATAATGTTTTACATTGATGGGTAGATACCCCACTATTGGCGTAACTTGAGGAATTTGGTGGGACAATTTTATTTTTTGCCATTCTAACCAAAGATTAGATTTACTATAGGTATCTGTAGTTTGACGCCATATCTGAGCTAATTTTTTAATATTATATTATACCTACATATTATTTGATAATAGGTACCAGAGGTCCCTGTATAAAAAAAACAAAATGTAATTTTATGTGGTATATCCGTTAGAAATATTTTACCTATTAATTTAAGTATATTTTATGTATAGCGCGAGTTATTGTCCAAACGTTCTTATCCACATTTTTTCGTATGGTTGTAAATTTATTCAAATTCTTATTTTGGGAAATTTTTTTCAAACACTCACACTTTTTATAGCATTTATAAAAAGTTTATTATGGTGGTAGAACCTTTTTTTTTTACAAATGAAAGCCACAAATTTACTCTAAATGATTGTAAAATAGATAATTTAAAAAAAATGCATATGAATTTAATTTAAAATATATAAGTAGACACTAGATGGACACTAATACAGTAATACCTACTATAATTTATAAGTAGGTATATTATAATTAAAGGTTCATACATATTAACTATTAAGTATACATAAAATACGAGAGACTGTAACGTAGTTAACTAATCAGCCACTTTATTTCGATCACTGTCCTCCTGAGTCAAAATCGTAGGTTAACCCACTCAAACCCACCTTTTTCCAAAATTATTCAAACGCCACCTTTCCATCTTGAAATGTAATATCTGTATAACTTAAAATATTAAAAAAAAAATATGTGGATGACAAAATATAAAAAACATTTAGGTTTCTAAACATAAGTTTAGAACAACTATTATGTCCCCGTGACCCCGTCCGGCCATTATTTACCAGTAGCCAGTAGGTACATATTATATAGTTACAATTGTTGATATTAAGATATTTATTTATTGTAAAAGTGTTTAATATAATATGTAGATTAATACTATCTAATTTACATTATCGTAAAAATATTATTAAGAAACTTAGTATTTTATTTCGAGGTTTTAATATTTACAAAAATATATATAATAATAAAATATTTTAAATAAATATAATGTGCTTTAAATGTATTTTTTAACAATACAACAAATGTACCTAATATAATTTATAAATTATAACTGAGAGATTTTAGTAGATATTTAAAATGCATGTTCACTTCCTTTTGGTGCCACATAGCACTGATTTCATATCTATGGAACTTTATAACAATTAAACATTTAAAATATTTACAATCATATTTTTACTTAATATGGTGTTGTATCAATCGTAATATATGCATATATTAATTGACTAATATTTTTAATTTTTGACAAACAAATTGTTCTATTACAATGCTTAATCAACTTTATCTAGTGTTCAAAACATCATATCGTGGCTAACGAAAGGTAGGTGAGCGAGAATGAAATATTCGAAAAGTCCTAATACAATATGACGTATTCTGTCATTAAATTAAATACATTTTATAATTAAAAACATACTCATAAAATATAACACTTCCCTATCAAATAGTATCTCCGTAGAAAGTTTATAATGTTAAAAGCCAAATGTTCACGAAATACCTTGGTTGTATTATATGAGCGATGCATATTTTGAAAATGTTCGAAGACGGACGCGTTTTCTCGCCACCGTAGTTTCGGCATAAAGCTGCGCCTCGGATGCCGAAGCTCACGAGGTGGCTTACTCCTTCCTCGGCCGTCCAGCGCCGGTCCGTTCGCCGCCGTAGGCTGTGCCGCCTCGTAGTCGTGTGTCTTTTCCAGGCTGCAGAGCGCGACGCATCGTCGCGTTCGCTCGCCGCGTTTCACTGGGCTTTGGCGACCAAACCGCGTGTACCTACAGCCGACGCGTTTCTGTGTTAAACCTGTGTTGCCATAGGCGCAACTAGAGGCCAAACACTGGGGGTGCTAAAATAATGTAGAGAACACAAACCCGCGGGGGCTACGCCCCCACACCCCAAAATAACATACTTTGGTTTTATAATTACTATAACCATTCCTAAATGCACCATGAACATTGAGCACATAAGGTCACTAATATTTAAGTAAATCAACAGTAATACACCTGATGAATACATGAGGTATATTATATTATTTAGGTGATAAAAATAGTAACCTGGAAGTGTAAATGGATAAAAAAAATGTGGTCAAGTGGGTACCGCTTTGCTGTACAATAGTTGTTGAGAATGTCGTTGTAGTGGATGTGTTATATTTGAATTCAATTTGAAAAATGTTCTCATAAATAGCTATAAATAGTTCATTAAAGTCAAAAGTGTTTGAATAATTTACGATGTATTTAAAATGCTAGTTTAAATATTTGGTGCACATTTCAAGAGTCATATACGGTTATTCATTTTGGAAATACAACAAAATCCAAAAAATCGATTAATGGGAATTCGAATATCGTGACAATTATAAGTTCGAACACTCATAAAAAATTCAAGTTTAAGAATACGTTTTTTTATTGGTAGACAAACTTATGTGAAATCTTTTATTAACATTATTAATATTAAGCCTTAACTGTGAAAAGAAAATATTTTATGAATTGCCAACTGAAAAATAATTAAAGATATTTGAAAAATTTCTCAGTTATAAATACCTCAAAAAGAGTCAAAATTGTTTAAACATTTTACCATGTAAGGAAAATTTTAATTTTAACATTTGATAAAAATTTCAAGTATCTAGGATTATTCGTTTTTAAATTACAACAAAATATCAAAAATGCATAGATGAAATTTCGTTAATTTACTGATAAAAATTGAAAATTGAATGTGTAGACATTTTAGATTCAAACGCTCATAAAAAATGTATGTTACTTTCCAGTAAACTTTTTTTTTGTTTAAGATAGTACCAATTGTGAGGAGTCTTCTATCAACATTTATAATGTTAGCTATGAAAGGAAAAACTTTTATAAATTTCTAACTGAAAATTTCCAAAAAAAATTGAAGAATTCTAAATTCTAATATTTGATATACCTATAATCATTACAAACAATAATTTGTGTTTCTGCTAAAAACGAAGAAATAAAAAAATAAACCTTAAGTAAAGCTAAAAAAACTATTTTTTTCATATGATTTTTCAATTTTTGCTGTTTTTGAACTGGGGGTGCTAAATTAAAGTTTGGGGGTGCTTCAGCACCCCCAAGCATCCCGCTAGTTGCGCCTATGATCGTCGCGTTGTTAAACCTCGAAGTTTGTGTCGCCGGTATATCATTGCGTGCCGCCGCGAATATATTGCGTGCCGCCGCTTATACCTTTGCTGGCTTGTTGCCCATCCATCAACATCCATCAAGTAAACCGATCATCGACGGCAGACCAGGTCAAAAAGCTTATCATAACATTGTAATTGATTTAAGTGTATTGTTTGTTTTGGGGCGCCCTATCTGTTAGTAATTTATAATATCTTGTTTGATGTACCCAAGTTGTTGTTACCTATTATAATTATTACGCGCGTAGCGCACTTTCATAAGCATTAGTTCTTAGTTGTTATTTCTGTTTTATAATATTGAGTCACCTTGTCCTAACTCAACACACCGCAAGTCGTTGCCGCAAACCACGAGAGAAAAGAAGGGGCGGCGCGGCGAACATTCAGAAATATTAATGTTATTGAATTATAATAAAAATTTATTTTACCATTAAAAAGTAAACAGTATACACTAAAATACTCTTTTATATAATTTTATCCATTGACCTTTAGTTTTATAATAATATAGGTACTCCTATTTTGTTTCCAAGGTAAATTAATATTTTGAATAGTTCTGATTTTCCATGCACTTATATTATAGATCTGATATTAAAAAAAAATCTTTTGAAATATACCTAGAAAAATAATTGTTATTATTAATATAAAAAAATAATGCGACAGTTGAGTTTTTTTCGAAAACAGATTTTAGTGTAAAAATTCCCGTTTTTCCTTTAATTTTAATTTTGTTTTTCACGCCGCTTTTGAAAACTACTGGGAAATTTTCACTTTTAACCCTCTAAAGTACCAACTAGATTCACTTTCCTATCAGAAAAGCTACTGTTGAAGAAAGTCCAAGCACTTTTAGTGTCCTAAAACGTGATGGCAGACACAAAAAAAAAAAAAAATATTTTAAATTAAAATAAAATACAGGTGGTAACAAATCTAGTCCAGCCAAAATTACATTAAAAGTTAACAGAGAACCTAATATACATCCATACAAGAGTTGTTGTAACACTTTTTAGAAAAAGTAATTGAGAACAAATACAAACATTTTCATTTGCATTTATATTTTTTTTGATCACAAAAAATGTATTTTGTGCTTTATGTTCACTACCGTAGACTAGTATTTATGAATAACTGACAAAAACTAAATTATTTTACATGACTAATGTCTGAAGTTAACGTTGAGGTATGGCCTAATAATGCCCGCTTAATTTAACGGTTCTGGGTGGGTGGGTGTTTGGTAAATTTTTACTAGTTTGTCACCCCATTTTAAATTGAGTTCGGCGCCACTGAACGACTTTATGTATACTTTATATACATCACATCCTGACGTGATCAGTGTGAGGTTAGCTCACTAAAGGAACATCCGTCGGATTGGATGAGGACGTGGCAGCAGCTGATTTGTCGGTGGAGTCGTTTGTGGCAAGTACGGCGAAACGATTTGGTGAAGTAAAAACTTTCGATTTTTTGTCGGCTAGATTCGGCAAAAGCGACGAATTAGACAAATGTCTCTTAGACGGATTGGGTGTGCGTGAAGGAACGGGGCCCTCATTACGGGTGCCTTTATTCATAATAATCTAATACTATAAATATTTTAGTAAAAGAAGATAATTAATGATGACAAAAATAATAAACATAATTAGCGAGGGCGCACAGCGATAACGGAGCGAAACAACGGACAACGCGGCGTACGTGCATTCATGCTGAGCGTGGCGGCCGAACTAGATATAATGTTTATACATAGATACTAGTACATCGTAATAATTTTAAATTCAAACTTTTACCTATAGGTATACTATAAATGCTACTTTCTGGTAAACTTAAGGTAGCAAAATGTTTTCGTTATCTTCTATTAACATTTCTAATGTTAGCTATGAAAGGAAATACATTAATGAATTTCTAAATGAAAAATATTTTGTTAAAATTTGAAATTTAAATGCATTATACAAATAATCATGCATATATGTATCTTTAATATTTTTGAAAGTTACATTAATAAAACTTGAATTAAGAAACCTTGGATTATATTTTCAAGATTATATTAATCATTTACTTAATATTAGTGTCCTTATGTGTTCAATGTTCATGGTGCATTTAGGAATAGTTAGAGTAATTATAAAACTAAAGTATGTTATTTTGGGGTGACGGGTTTGTGTTCTCTACATTATTTTAGCACCCCCAGTGTTTGGCCTCTAGTTGCGCCTATGGCGACGACTTAACACAGAAACGCGTCGGCTGTAGGTACACGTGGTCTGGTCGCATTCATTCTCGCTCACCTATCTTTCGTTATGTATGATGTTTTGAACACTAGATAAAATTGATTATGTATTTAATAGAAAAATTTGTTTGTCAAAAATTAAAAATATTAGTCAATTAATATATGCATATATTACGATTGATACAACACCATATTAAGTAAAAATATGATTGTAAATATTTTAAATGTTTAATTGTTATGAAGGTCCATAGATATGAAATCAGTGCTATGTGGCACCCAAAAGAAGTGAACATGAATTTTAAACATCTACTAAAATATCTCAGTTATAATTTATAAATTATATTAGGTACATTTGTTGTATTGTTAAAAAATACATTTAAAGCACATTATATTTATTTAAAATATTTTATTATTATATATAATTATTATTTTTGTAAATATTAAAACCTCGAAATAAAATACTAAGTTTCTTAATAATATTTTTACGATAATGTAAATTAGATAGTATTAATCTACATATTATATTAAATACTTTTACAATAAATAAATATCTTAATATCAACAATTTTAACTATATAATATGTACCTACTGGTAAATAACGGCCGGACGGGGTCACGGGGACATAATAGTTGTTCTAAACTTATGTTTAGAAACCTAAAATGTTTTTTTATATTTTGTCATCCACATATTTTTTTTTAATATTTTAAGTTATACAGATATTACATTTCAAGATGGAAAGGTGGCGTTTGAATAATTTTGGAAAAAGGTGGGTTTGAGTGGGTTAACCTACGATTTTGACTCAGGAGAACAGTGATCGAAATAAAGGGGCTGATTAGTTAACTACGTTACAGTCTCTCGTATTTTATGTATACTTAATAGTTAATATGTATGAACCTTTGATTATAATATACCTACTTATAAATTATAGTAGGTATTACTGTATTAGTGTCCATTTAGTGTCTACTTATATATTTTAAATTAAATTCATATGCATTTTTTTTAAATTATCTATTTTACAATCATTTAGAGTAAATTTGTGGCTTTCATTTGTAAAAAAAAAAGGTTCTACCACCATAATAAACTTTTTATAAATGGTATAAAAAGTGTGAGTGTTTGAAAATAATTTCCCAAAATAAGAATTTGAATAAATTTACAACCATACGAAAAAATGTGGATAAGAACGTTTGGTCAATAACTCGCGCTATACATAAAATATACTTAAATTAATGGGTAAAATATTTCTAACGGATATACCACATAAAATTACATTTTTGTTTTTTTATACAGGGACCTCTGGTACCTATTATCAAATAATATGTAGGTATAATATAATATTAAAAATTTAGCTCAGATATGGCGTCAAACTACAGATACCTATAGTAAATCTAATCTTTGGTTAGAATGGCAAAAAATAAAATTGTCCCACCAAATTCCTCAAGTTACGCCAATAGTGGGGTATCTACCCATCAATGTAAAATATTATAAAGCTTCGGACGACGCTGTGGAAAGCTGTCAGTACCACGGTTCATTTGCACACACAATTATCCAACGGGAAAAAGCTGAAAACTCTCTCAACGTACAAAATTTTATAATTTTAGTAGTATTTTACACCAGTGGCGCCCAACCCTATTACTAGGTGTAGCGGTCGCTATACCTTGAAAATAAGGGGTGGGTAGGTATAATAACATAAAATAATTAACTTGAAATATGTTCATTATTAGTCACAGATTATATTGATTGATACCTCAATATTTACTAATATTATCAATTAAAATATGATAAAATGTATGAATAAAATAGTATAATTTTGAGTTCGTGAGAGGGCGGGTAAAATTATTTCTTGCTGCACCTGAAAAATATATCTTGGGCGCCACTGTACCTTAATATATATAATATATTATATATAAAGCTGGTATATAAACTGCTGTCACGTTGCTGTATTATCTCGCACATTACGTGGCGGCGGAACGGTTAGGCCCGGACGATTCCAAAGTCACGATTTGCTCCGACCGGAAATCGAGATCGAAGGTTCTTTGCTTCTCATTCTTCTTCTTCTACTTGTACTTCTTTTGACGACGGTGTCGCCGACGGGTAAGGGGAAGATGGGGTGTCGGAGAAACGTGCTCGTGCAAAACTTATTACCCTCTGGCCACGGGAAAAACGGTTCAATAGACGCGCTAATGAACTGATACCGTCGGACGAAGACGCCAGTATATGCGTACAATATAATATATATATTACATATATTATTATAATAGTTATTTGCTGACGTTCTTCACCACGGCCGGCCGAGACTCATCGTGTTTCATACATGAACACACACACACATATATATATATATATATCACTGCAGTATACATATAGTATAATAAGGTGCAGTCTTCGATGTGTCGAGTACACGATTTTCTCAAAATCAGTTTCACACATTTCGTACTCCGTGATCGTCGATCTAAAACTTTCGGCCGGTTCTGTGCTCCGTATATATTGTACAGCAGAATTATAATATGGCACTACGTGACTGCGGTGGTGTAAAAAGGTGATGGTACAAAGTATAAACGTGTGAAATATAATATAATTATTTGTATCATTCAATATTATATTTGTGTAAAAATGTCCATCCACCGACGACGAAGATAATGATATAATTATTATTATGGTAATATTATATTAATTATCGGCTGCTGCGGCACGATGCGTACATCAACAAGTGCATTCGTATACGTCATACGATTCATATCTGTCGTCGTTTTACTCGATCGCTGCACAGTAAATCTATTTTGCCGGAAAAGATCACCCAAAATTGAGTGTCAAATTCAAGTGCTCATATAGCAGAACTCACTCTTATACGGATTTCAGATTACCGAGGATTTTTATTACCGAAAATGTCTACTTTCGTGATAAATAAAATTGCCCATTTACCGCATTACGTGATACAATAAACATCATCGCTAGTGAACTCACCAATACACTATAATTAACAGCCATCTCTTGAAATAGTAAAGTACTATTTTGTGTATAATAATTACAATACATTTATAAACCAAACATGAATTATTATTGATACAAACCTCATACATGGATGCTCTAACCCCCCAGCTACGAAAAACTTATCCATAAGAAATAGAAAACCTTCTCTAGATGACTGGATATCTAACTATAATATCATAACAATAGATACTCATAACCACGTTGTACTATGTTTATTACTATGTTAAATTTTTTTACATAAGTAAGGAACCAAATCTGGTAACATTTATTTTATTTTTAATAACTGAAAAAAAAAAATCGAAACATAAATGTTGGTTTTTCTGAGAACCGAATAGGAACCGAAACTGACATTTTAGTTATACTTTGAACCGAGTAGGAATTGGAACCATAAAAATCATCAAGGTTAAAGTCCACAATTTACTCATCGTTATAGGCGCAATTTCAGCTTTTGATTTGGAGGGGCTTAGCCCCCTCCCCCAAAGGCCCCCCATTTAAGCAAAAATTTAAGTATTCAAATTATACGCACCATAGTCTTAAACATTTTCAAACATCAATACTGCAATAATAACAACACCGACTATCGAATCTATAAGCAATAGGTAATGCATTCAATCAATAATTATAGATATTTTTGTGGGTGTTATGTAGAGCCAAGCTGACGTATAATAAATAATAAACTCATTTGATTATTTTACAAAAGGATTAACTGGCATAATATGCCTGTATAAGTTCTTATGATGCCATTAACAAGATTCTCACATCAGACTAAAGGTTTACAATTATATAAATTACAACGATAACAATTAGATAAACATTTTCTTGCACAAATCAATATAATAATAATATTTAATCTATCAATTTATCATTTTTTTTTGTTTATGTTAGTCTATATTTTACTTATCAATCTAAGTATAGTATTTGTCGAATGATAAAAATCATTTTAGGACATCATGATATTCATAATAATTTATACCTACCTACGTCCTACATATAAAAGAATTGCAGGCCTGCTATAAGCAAAATAAAGAATATTATGTGAAATAGTTTAACAAAATTAAAATCACCATTCAAATTTAAAACAATTTTATTATATGAAGTATAATGTTTTATTTATAAAATATATGAATGACAAATAAATTTATGATTTGATTATTGTACCCCTAAAATAAGTTTTAATTTTGGAGACGTGAAATATTATGACTGGTGGCAATCTGATCATAACTACAGGTTATCTAAATAAAAATATTTATTTTATTAATGGATGCTTAAAATATAATTTATATTTTTTATCTTAAATTACGTGTCCAACTCCTTAAAAAGAAAAAAAAAGGTACCTCCTTAGTATTATGCCTTTTGCTGTTTGCTAATATGTAATCTTAATATACTATTAAACGAAAAAGTGTTGCTATAACTGCGAATTTCAATCTTAAGTTTACAAGTTTACTAGGAAATGATCGAGGCGATTTTAAATATTTTTTTTTCAGCTGTGATATCCAAGAATAAAAATATCGAAAAAAAATTATATTTTTGTATTTATATTATTCATTATGACACTAACAATAATTTAAATATTCAAAATCACCTCGATCATTCCCTAGTAAACTTGTTGATGAATCATAATCCGTTTTCAAAATTAAGATCTGTGAAACTAAATTCTTCCAGTTTTATCTAGCTTATTGGTCTAAATGTCACTTTTTTTTATTGACTAGAGACCCCTCAAGCCTCCTTAAGGTTTATTTTATGATACGGAATTTAAATATATTGAAAAACATTATAACAAACAAAATTAATGTTTAGATTGGTCAAATCTACATTAGATTTGACTTTTGACAAAACCTGCTGCAGCCCCCTTAAATCACAACGGATTAAAACGCATTGTTGTAGAAACGTTAAGCTAATTATATAATGTGAGTAATGAGATTGGTGATACGTTTTCCTGTGTTTCTGCCTAATCTTCAAAACAGAAATATGATGAACATGGCCAAATAAGCATACACAGAAACGGGAATTTCCTATAGACCTTACTCCGTTTTGGGCAATGGGGCACTTTTTCATATTTTTACGGAATAACCCAACCTAACCTTGATGGTAGAATGTATGGATATAAGGAGTATGAATCATAGTACCAACGAAACCTACACGGTTACGCGAGCATATAATCGTAATAATTTATTGATATTATACAATAGGAGTAAGAAAAGCCAAATATCATGTATTATCTAACATTAAGAACTACCACATTACAGACTACGAGAAGATATTGTAGGAGATATTTTTCTAAAAAAAGTCTTATAGATCTATTAATTTATACGTAGCTCAATATTATACTTTTACAGAAATAGAAGATTACTTATCGGCCATCAGGGGTTGCGCTAACACCGACAATAAAGTATTACCGGCAGGTAGTGCTTACTGCAGCTGTTAAGGATATCGTGATATCTTATAGAATAAGATCTAAGAGTTTTAAAAACATCTGCTCCTGAATTAAATATTTATTTTAAAATTTAAAATAAATTAATAATTTTATTATTAACTGCTTGTATTATATTAAGCATAATAATATTAATCTCTACTTTATGTTTAAAATGTAATACAACAAATACTGGCTTTAAAATATTTTGATGATGTTAATACATTCTAATTGATCACAAACAGAAAAACATAGTAACCAAATAATCGTATGAAAAACTATTACATTTGAAATAAACTATTTACTAATAGAAGCGACTAACGACAGATAATCGGACAGATGGAGAAGAACTCTTACCCTTGCGATGTCTGTGACAAGTCATTCATCCCATGTAGCAATTTGACAAGACATAAACGTAAGAATACTGGCGAAAAACCTTATGCCTGCGATGTATGTGACAAACCCTTCAGCCAAAATGCCAGTTTAACGATACACAAACGAACACACACTGGCGAAAAACCGTACGCATGCGATGTATGTGACAAGTCTTTCAGTCAAAATACCCATTTGACAAAACATCGACGCACACATACTGGAGAAAAACCCTACGCATGCGATGTATGTGACAAATCCTTCAGCCAAAGTACCTGTTCAACGATACACAAACGCACACATACTGGCGAAAAACCCTACGCATGCGATGTATGTGACAAATCCTTCAGTCAAAGTACCAGTTTAACGAAACATCGACGCACACATACTGGAGAAAAACCGTACGCATGCGATGTATGTGACAAGTCGTTCGCTGTAAGTTGTGATTTAACGAAACATCAACGTACACACACTGGTGACAAACCCTACGCATGCGATGTATGTGACAAATCCTTCAGCCAAAGTACTGATTTAACGAAACATCGACGCACACATACTGGAGAAAAACCGTACGCATGCGATGTATGTGACAGATCCTTCAGCCAAAATGCCAGTTTAACGATACACAAACGAACACACACTGGCGAAAAACCGTACGCATGCGATGTATGTGACAAGTCTTTCGCTGTAAGTTGTGATTTAACGAAACATCAACGTACACACACTGGTGACAAACCCTACGCATGCGATGTATGTGACAAATCCTTCAGCCAAAGTACCAATTTAACGAATCATCGACGCACACATACTGGAGAAAAACCGTACGCATGCGATGTATGTGACAGATCCTTCAGCCAAAATGCCAGTTTAACGATACACAAACGAACACACACTGGCGAAAAACCGTACGCATGCGATGTATGTGACAAGTCTTTCAGTCAAAATACCAATTTATCGAAACATCGACGCAAACATACTGGAGAAAAACCGTACGCATGCGATGTATGTGACAAATCCTTCAGCCAAAGTACCAGTTTAACGAAACATCAACGTACACACACTGGTGAAAAACCGTACTCATGCGATGCGTTCTCTGTAAGTGGCAATTTGGTGGCACACAAGCGGAAGCACAAGGAACACTGATTGGATTTATCAATGGTCTATAATCCAAGGTTTATAATAAAATTGGATAAATAATGTTGACATAATATTACTATGGTACCTATCACTTTCAAAATGTTAATTATGTTATGTAAATTGTTGTATGGTACCTACATTTGTTGTATTCAAAAATAAACAAATATTTTTGTATATTTTTCAATGTTCATTTTATATGCACATTGTATATTTTGGATTTAAAAAATATTGTCAAGTTAAAATTATATTGGAGCCAATCTCACTGGGGATGTACTTCGTATGAATAAGTCAATGTCCATTGATTTTTTTTTTTTAATTACCTTTTGAGTTTTGTTATTGTAATATATAAATAATACAAGTCTTGTTAATAATAAAAAGGTAAAAAGGGACTTCCAATATGAGTATAAGTACTTGGGTGTGGCACATATAATGTAATTAAATCGGCCATATATAAATGATTAATATTATAATATAATTCTCATATAAGTAGATCACATAAAATATAATAAGACGTTGTAAATACACAGCATATTACAATAATTGCACCCCATCATCTAAAACATGATGACACAACAATTATTATGTACACCAAAATCAATCATATAATATAAAAATTATTGAACAATCACATCCCGAATTATACAGGAAATGATGTAACAACAATTAAAATATACATAAAAATCTCCCCAAATTATATAAAACACACACACATACATATAGGATAGAATAGTTCATAAGACGCATCCATACACACCGTAATAAAACAATACGAATACACTACAAAGAATAGCTACACCCTATACACGGATGGTGATGCTGCGACATGCGACGGCAATTATGATACGCTTATATAAGTACAGCCCACACCAAAGACACAGAGCAGACAGATCAGAGACGGCGTTCAAGGAGCGGAGCGAAGAGAAGAGAATTGACCAGTGTCGTAGCGTCGTAGTGTCATCATATATCCACATAGCCGCAGTGCCATTTTTCTCTACGCCACACATCTACGCATAAATTACTATTCATCTATCTGCCAAGTTTTAACTTAACTTATATTTTACACTCACGTCTCACACAAATATCCAAACACCTAAGTACTAACTCATATCGTTACGTTCATCTTCTTACATTTATAACTGAATCAAATACGTGTTAACTTTATTAAATTCCTTTCCATATTATTCTTATTTCCTACATAAAAAATACATACTTCAATTCAACTTAACAAATCATAAATCATCAATAGAAGAGGTAATAAATAACGTGTATCTAATCCACAACTCGAGAGTCACAGAAGACAAGCATATTCACATCCAAACAAGGTAAGTGCTAAAGTGCGCACATATTAAAATTAAAGCATGCACTTAAATAATAAACACACATATACATAATAATATTTAGTAAAGGGAAATTCTATAAGTTAAATTAGAGGCTCCACATATTAAATATAATCACACCCCACCAAATAAATAAAAGCGTAAGATTCATTATCGTGCCATCGGGCATTACATCTCTCTCTCTAATAATACAGCCCCTAATCCCCCACCTCGTATATGTTTACCCATTACATATTGGCGCCCAACAGGTTACGTTATTATTACGCTCAAATAAAAAATATATATACATGAAATATAAATTCACAATCAATTATTCAATAAATAAATGCAAATTATTTAATTCCACCTCAAATGAACGCAATACAAAATAATCTAAGACATCTTACTAACACTCAACAAATAAAAATATTAATATTACTAAAACAAAGCATAAGAATAATAATTACAACAATAGACCTTAAAACAAAAATCACCATAAATACACAATACCACAACATAATTAAACATTTAACAAAACTCGCTGGAAACCAAACCAATATAAACGACACCAGACTACTAAAATTTTTTCAATACTTTATAACAAAACATACAACAAGAGGCTATTTATTTCCACCCACATTTGAAGCTTTATTATTAGAAATTATACAAATATTAGAATACTCTTCAATATCATACTATATAAAAATAAAAACTATATGTCAGACAACGAAAATAATAACACGCCACAAAACGAAAATATAGAACAAGAAGAAATAAATACTCTAACAGTTATAACAAAATCCTGTTATAGCATCATTAAACTAAATCATAACCAAATAAAAATAGAACTCGAAAAAAGAAAATTAAATACTGAAGGAAAAATAACAGAATTAAAATCCAGATTATTTAGATATTTGAAAGGAGAGTGGTTAGACACAGATTTCAGTAAAAACAATAAAATAATGTCAGACAAAACACCATTTTATAAACCAACTAAATTTTCCGGAGCAATTCACGAAAACATTGACTCCTTTATACAAAAATATAACAAAGCCAGCAACATAAATGCATGGTCCGTAGAACAAAAAAAATCTTTTCTACCTATTTATCTTGTAAATACGGCATCAACTTTCTTAGATAATTTTGAAAATAATTACCCGACAAGCAACTGGGACCAAGTAGAGAGAGCCCTACGTTTAGAATTCGAACCAACAGCTCAGAAACACATGTTAAGAACAATGCTCGAAAAACGAAAACAATTACCCGAAGAAACGACCGCCTCATATATAAATGACGCGGAAAACCTATGCAAAAGAATAGATCCCAATATGTCACAATCAGAAATAGCTCATACCATAATGAAAGGACTTAAACCAGAAATTGCCAGATATGTAGGAATATTAGATAATACTAACTTAGAAGACTTAAAGAAAAACATAAGAAAATATGAATCTATAGAATTTATGATTAACGGAAAAACCACGCAATCCAACGATGACATTAGGACACAAATTACAAAAGAACACGTAAATATAATAGAAGAAAATAAAACTAAAAAGCAAATAGACACATTAACGAATCAAATATCGAACTTAGAAACAACAATAAATAACTTAAATCAACAAATTATCAACAATAATAAAAACTTCGGCAAATCCAACAACAATCAATATACAAATCGTCCCGAAATTAACCGTCAATATACGAACCGATTACATCAGGGTCAGGTCAACAGCAATAAAAATAATTATATCCAAAATTCAAATTACGAAAAAACGAGACAACCGTCCCAATTATAATAATTCCAATAGATACAACAGCAATCAGGGCAATGATCCACAAGCACGCAACAGCTATCACAACAGAAAACCCAACTTCACTAATTCTGACAAAAGAATTCAATGCGAACATTGTAACTATTATAACCACAACAGCTCAGAATGTAAATGGAAACTGATCTGTACAATATGCGGCAAAAGGTATCATACAGCCGAAACATGTTACTCAAAAAACGTAGACTCCAAATCAAAAAACGAATAAAATGGTCAAATGCACAATCTGGAACACCGCATTACCCTTATGTCCCAGATAATGAAACAAAACAAATCAATAAACCGACAAACCACAACCCACATAAAAAAGATCAAATAAACACCATATTAAATAAAGATAGGAAAGCCAATGCATTATACATAATAGCCGAATTAGATAATGAAGACATTGAAGTAACTATAGATTCCGGGGCGAACATTAATTGCATTCGTCCAGACTTAATAAATACAAAATTAATATGTCCTTCCAATAGATACCAACTATCAGGTCCAGATAAAACACCACTTCAACTGATCGGCACCGCCAACATAGATTTAAAAATTGAAAATAAAATATTCCCGATAAATGTATGCGTAATAAAAGATCTAAGCAGCACTATAATCCTCGGGAATGAATTTTTGACCGTCAATAAAGCCAAAATCGACTACACAAAAAAACTTATAACGCTAAATAAAACCGTTAAAACTAGAATATTAAATAACAACTTCAAACATACCGAAAACCATGTTGATAATATAGAACACAAAAATATTAAACGTAAAAAATCGCGCAATATAATCGAAGACGATATAGATATACTAAATGTCACACCCAAATACTCTATAGCACAAACTATTTCAGCCGACCTCCAACATAATACACATTTATCAAACAGAATAACACAAAAATACGGTAACATGTCCTATATACTCGACAACCTAGAATTAATACCGGGTGAAATAACAACAATCGACACAGACGAAAGAACCATACATTACCTAATATCCAAAGATAAACACGATATAAAAACATTCTACATAGACATTTTTGACAATTTATACAATCTAAAAAATTGTGCATTAACTGAAGGATATGAATACATAGCAATATGCATGGACAACATAACTAACAATGAGCTTCAATGGGACATAATATACGATATGATATTTGAAGTATTTAATGATACGGGAGTACACTTGCTCATATGTAACACGCCCGTCACACATAAAAATCAAAAATCAAAAATCATATCTAATATAAAAAACACATACAACACCATTACAAAAACCAACAATGACACAGAAAGTGAACACCCACAGTATAGCGAAATCTTTTCTAAATACCATATAGGGGAAAACGTACCATCTGACGGAAATTGCGGATTATACGCATTAACAAACGCTATCAATGACAATAAACCAAAAAAAATAGTTACATTGGCCAATATAATGAATCTATTACAATTATCTGAATTACCTAATTATTGGTGGCATGATGACCAATTAAGTAGCATTGCAAATCACTTTGGTTTTGACACATATATTTATTCTGACTCAACCAAAAATGGATATGTATATGGCTCAGGATTTAGACCCCCCATAGTATTATATAATCTAAACAATGGAACACATTGGTGTCCAGGTACACTAATAAAAAATAAATCTAAATCAAATAAAATACCACAGAAAATAATTTACACAAAAAATTACATTTCAATAGAACACATAATAAAAAGATTCAATTTAGAAACACAAATAAACAATAAAACAAATCACAACAAAGAAATTATAAACACAATTATCAGCGATAACAGAGAAACAATATATGATAATGAGGGAACCCAAATTAACATATCTAAAGACTTAACATTAGAACAACATAATCAAGTAGTACAACTATTAAAACAATTTATACATATATTCTCTACTGATACAGCACACATAAAACCTGCAAAGGTACAACCATGTCAAATCAAACTAAAACCAAACACAAAAGAACCAAAATTCAACCCACCACATAGAGTCTCCCCATCCCAAAGACAAGAACTAAAAACACAATTAGATAAATTAATAACTGCAGACATAGTAAAGCATACTAAATCCAATTTTGCATCTCCTGCATTCCTGGTACGCAAAAAAGAGAAAAACAATTATAGACTCGTTGTATCTTACAAAGAACTCAATAATATAGTAGAATCTGACCAATATCCATTACCTAGAACAACAGACTTATTCCGGAGCTTAGAAAGCTCAAAGTTCTTCACGACAATTGATCTTAACTCAGGATTCTTTCAAATTCCGGTTAGAGAACAAGATCAATATATGTTAGCATTTACTACGGTTCATGGTCTAATGACTTTCACAAGACTACCACAAGGCTTCAAAAATTCAAGTGCAATTTTCCAAAGAGAACTTAACAAAGCTTTTTCAGAATATTTATATAAATCAGTAATCATATTCATAGACGACCTAGCAACTTTCGGATCTGACTTCGAATCTGCATTATACAATTTAAAGAAGGTTTTTGAAATAATAAGTCAATATGGCTTTTCACTAAAAACAGCAAAATGTAATATATTTGCAAATAAAATTGAACTTTTAGGTCACCAAATATCTAGCCAAGGCATTAAACCATTAGCTAAGAACACTATATCTATAACCAATTTTGAACAACCCAAAACAGCCAAACAAGTTCGCAGCTTTCTAGGATTATGCAGCTACTATAGGCGACTAGTAAAAGATTTCTCACACATAGCTCACCCATTATTTCAATTAACTAAACATGAAAATAATAAATCCATAACATGGACAGATGATCACGAAAATGCATTTAAAAAACTAAAATTGATTTTAACATCTGAACCGGTAATTGCACACTTTTCCGATGACAAAGAGACCTATTTAACTGTCGACGCTAGTATAACTGGTCTTGGCGCTGTTCTCGAACAACCAGACGACACAAATAAACTAAGACCAGTAGGATATGCTTCAAGAAAAGTTCTAGAATCAGAAAAAACATACTCATCCACAACTTTAGAGCTTTTAGGACTAGTATTTGGTATAACATATTTTAGAGAATTTCTATGGGGAAGAAAATTTACAGTATTCTCCGACAACATCAGTTTACAATATTATAAGAATTTAAAAATACCATCTGCCAGAATAGCTAGACTAACACTAAAAATATTAGATTTCGATTTCATAATAAAACACAAAGCAGGGAAAGAAAATAAAGTCGCAGATTGTCTATCAAGAGAACACATTATGAACATTATAGACGCTGTAATTTTTAAACACGAATCCCAACTTCATAAACAAGAACACATCATATATAATATAAACGCTAAAAAACCCACAGAAATTAATATAATACAAAGTCAAAATAATGACGAATTTTGTAAAGAAATAATAAAAGCGATAAACAACATACCTACGTCAAATAAATACAAAAGAATATCCAGAAGATATACAATAACAAATCAAATACTATACCTTAAAAGACACATACCTAAACAAAATATAGAAAACGCCATTGTAATACCAAAAAACTTAATTCAAAATATTATAACAGCTCATCATAACCCCCCTCTAGCAGGTCACATGGGTATCACAAAAACAATAAAAGCAATTCAAATAAAATATTATTGGCCAACATTAATAAAAGACATAACAACTTTCATCAAATCATGTCATGAATGCCAAATAAATAAAAAATCACAAGGTAAACCTGCAGGATGCCTACAACCAATACCATTACCTAAATGTAAACCATTAGACAGAATTACTATTGACTTCTTAGGACCATTACCTAGCAGCAACAACAAAAAATACATACTAGTCTTTACATGCCAAAGCACCAAATACGTCATAGCCAAAGCAACAAAGTGCTCTGACGCTAACACTGTAGCCAAATTTCTTATTCAATATATCACACAATATGGTGTACCACGATACCTTACTTCTGACAGAGGTTTACACTTTAAAAATAAAATAATGAACGAAACCTGTCAAAGCTTTGGAATCAAACAAATATTTTCATCCAGCTATGCACCTCAATCACAAGGCTTCACTGAAAGAATCAATGGAGTAATATGTCAAGCAATAAGACATTATATAAAAGACAACAACCAATCAAGATGGTCATTTTATTTACCATACATAATATTTAGCTACAACAACTCACCACAAATATCGACAAATCACAGCCCATACTACCTATTACACGGTTTCAACGCAAACATAGGTATAGACATACAAATAATACCAGAAAACTTATCTTACGACATAAAAAAATCACTTGAGGAACTAAAACTAGTAAGGGAAAGCATCCCCAATTATATAAAAAAAGCTCAAGAAATACAAAAAATAAATCATGACAAAATACATAAACTTACCACATATGAACCAAATCAATTAGTTTTGGTTAAATTTCCATTTCAAGAACAAAACAAAACACAAAAACTAGCTCCCAAATACAGAGGTCCATACAAAGTAATTTCAAAAAAGAATGATGTAAATTACATTATAGAACTTATATTAAATAATAAACTAACACAAGATATCATTCATATTAGACGTTTGAAACCATACATCAAAAGGGACAACACCATTTCATGTGAGGACACGGAATCCACAGAAAATGGTAACGAATAACAATATATATCACACTACTAATATGTATAAGTACAAATATATTTTATACATAACAATCATAAACATAACATATATAATACAACAAACCAAAGGTTTCATAGCATACGACTGCTCAGGCAGTAAAATGAACATAACATCATTTAACACATTAAATGTAGATTATTGTTCACCCCCCATACCAAACAAAATAGATAAAATACCATTAATCAAATTACTACAAACAACAGAATCAAAACAAATACAATATCAAGCATGCTACATAGTAGCTGACTTTTTAATCACAAAATGCGCTAGCCTTGACGATGCACAAATCGTAAGAAATGGGTACTTTACAGAACTTATACAAATAGGTGCAGCGCAATGCGCAGATGCACACTTGCAACGTTCATACACATTTTTTCAAGGCATAACAGCGAACAAAATAAAAATAAACCAAACCATGTACTTTTCGGATGTAATCAAGGGCCAAGTCAACCGAGATGGAGACTGCACTGGAGAAACATTCAGAACAGACAAGTATGAATGGGACAACGTACTAGTACAAGCAAAATATAAAATACTATTATCAGAAGGTATGGCAACTGCAAATAGCAGAGATAACGTCATAATACTTCCAACCGGAACTCGTCTAAGACTATCGGACGGATACGGAATCGACTCACATAAAGGAGAAATAATATGGAAACATAACCAACAAGAAAATTGTGACACTAATGATTACGACACTTTATATGAAGGGCCAGCTACACTAATAACATCCATACAATCATATAACTCAACTACTGAAATTCAAACAATTTTAGTAGAATCGGACAAAATTGCATTCGCTCTACGCAAAATGGGTATGGACTACGCATGCCACATACCAGTTTTTCGAACTGAACATCCAAGATTATTTATATTAACCGACCAAGCAAACATACATTTTTTCCACACAAAACCAATCTCGACATATAATACAGATTTGATGGCATACATAAATACTAAGTTTGTTTACATACAAAACATCTTACAAGCTTCCATCACTTCAATGTATTTAGTTACAAAACAATGTAACTTAGAAAGAAGTATACTCTTGCAAAAACTTTCGTTAGCCTCTTACAGTCTACCAGAATTTGCATACGCAATGGGAGAAGGTCCGGGCTACACTGCATTAAAATCAGGAGAAATAGTATACCTTATTAAATGCAAACCTGTAGAAGTTGAACTGGATAGAAGCCACAAAGCTTGTTTTCAGGAACTTCCAATAATTACACAACAACAAAAATTATTCATGGCACCAAAAACGCACACCTTACAAAAATATGGTACTGAAATCGACTGCACATTCATACTACCAGCCGGATATTTCATGGAAGATGAATGGATAAGCATGTCACCTCAATACAATGAACTAGATTCAGGCAAAACACCTCAATTATTAAAACCACAAACAACTTGGACATGGGCATATAAAAGTCCACAACACCTAATGAACGCAGGCTTATACTCAAGCGACATGATTAACGCTTTACAAAAACACCTATTATTTCCTCAAGAAGTTTTTGCAGCTCAAAGCAACCTAGCAAGAGAAACAATGGGCTACAACACTCTTGATCAAGGACTAAAAATAAGACCTTATATCGATGAACAACTCATAAGCAAATTGGTCGAAGAAAAACTAAACAAAATGTGGGGCTGGTTTGTAGGTTTTGGTAATTTCATATCTTTATTATTAGGTGTATTTGTTATATGGAAAATCTTTATGATATGTCTAACACACAATCAACATGTCAATCTTATATCAAACTTTGGATTTAGCGTTAAAGTACTGGCAGGTTATGTGCAAGCATGACAACATTATTTTATGCATAAATCACATACTAAAGCTAAACAAAGACACCAAATAATCAAATGAAAAGCCAGAGAGACATAACTTATTAGACAATATTACAGAACAACCTAGATCACAACCTACCCCACAACCTACACACACAACCT
>CARXXK010000262.1:0-138458 GCA_949089665.1 Macrosiphum euphorbiae | reverse complement strand
AGTATAGATTTGTATGTTCACAGTCTTTTTTTGTGTCACCACGGTAATTTCACAACGTCCAAGGGAGGATGTCCCCTTGGACACAATAATTTTACCGTGTAAAAATTATGAAGAATTTACACACTTTTACACGGTAATTTCACCCGTCCAAGGGAGGATGTCCCCCTTGGACACAAAATTTACCGTGTAAAAATTATGAAGAGTTTGCACACTCAAACAAACCTTATTACTAAATGAATAATTATTTAAAATACAGAACACAAGTTATGTAATAATAGATTTTTTTATTATTGAAAATTAATTCTTAAATATATTTACACAAGTTTTCTTACTTCTCTAGTAAAAGGTACATATTCTACAATACGATCATGAATTAATAAACAATAAGCAGTTACACCTGTAAGCGAATCTGAAGCTTCAATTTCCAATTGAACATCCACTGCTGAGGCTGTGGCTGAATCGTTCTGTTTTGAAGTGTCGATAACTATATTGGTGCGTTTTGCTACAAAAAGTAGAAGGACTCAATATCGGGTTACGAATACTTTTTCATAGTACGATTCTTGAAAAGATGTATACATATTATACAATAAGGTGAAATTATTTTTCGAAAAATCTAAATTCAAATTATCGTATGGATAAGCTATCGAGTTCAGAAATACTTTAACGTTTGTTAGATTACAATGATCAAATATACTACAATCTTTTGATAACACATTTTTGCGTCCTTTCTGTAATCCAATTATGATGAATCGTGGTTTTTCTAATTTTGAAGCAGTTTTCAAATTCCACACAACTTTTTTAGTGGTTCCGAGTTCAGATATTTCAAAAGTTTCAAAAAGATCTAAAAGGGATAAATAGACTTTTTTCTTTTTCTATAAGTTTCAATAATTTTAGCCTTTCTTCATCGTCGACCGTTATATGTGGAACCTTCCAGACTATTTTATTTAAGGTAACTTTACCTTCAGTAACAGTAGCACCACTTTTAGCTTGTAAAGCATTTAAATCACTATGACTTCGAGTTAATATTAATTCCAATCTAGAATTCACTAATATTCTTTTATAGTCTTCAAACAAACCTAGCCAATATTTCAATGGAATGCAAGCACTAAATTCACCTTTGTCATTTTCCGATTGCGTTAAGTTTTTAAAATTCCAGCCAGCATTTTCATAGCAATTGTAGTTATCTGGCGTACAGGATAAGTAACCTTTCAACGAGCTAGTGATTCCAAGAACACGTGTGCTATCTACTTCTATCCCATTGATTTCCAATCGTATTTGTTCGAAGAGGTAAGAGTAACCATTATTAGTTAGTTTCACTTTGGTAGCATCAGTAATTGTCTCCCCCAAAAAAAATAAAGCTTTCGTGTAGATATGGATAAACATCCGTTTGCTGGATTGATATACGTATTTCATCATTATTATTAAATGATGTAGTATACGGTGTGTATGAATGATATTCAATTTTCGTAATTTTAGAATCCGTCTCGTACTGCGAAGTTATATCCAAAATATCACTTTCAGGCATTCTGCTTTAATTGATAGCCCAGAGCTCGCAAAATTTTTTTATTCTTCACTGTCAATTTTTTTATTTTATTTGATGTTGCTGGTAACACTTTAGTCTTATGACTAGTTGTACTGATCCGAAGTAGTGGGTTTATATTGAATTTTAATCCCATCTCAAGACCCGTAACGTTTAATATGTAACACAATTGTCAATGTCTCACCAAAATTGTCAATCGGATTATGATCTTGATCAACTAACTGAACGGTTATCGTATCAATATTTGTTTTATTCAATTTGTAATATATTAAATTTGGTGGTGACTGTACAACTTTCGATCCTGACGTTTCACTAGGGAAAAACTCATAAATCGAATGACTTTGAAGATGGTTGTTGAATGATCCTTGAGCTATATTACACATTACTTTTATAGAATTAATTGTGTTAAAATTCACAGCTTTTTCCGATCTATGAGTTTCATAATCTGGCTTATATTCTCGTTTTTCAAAACCCAATACAGGTGCTATGCTATGTAAAACCTCAAAGTGAAGTATTCCATTACATTTTATATATGATCTGAAGTCGTTAGAATCAACCGAAATGTCAAATGTTAACTTGGTTTGGAATTTTTCATTATAAATATTTATTTGTTCCATAACTCGATGCTTAATATCTTTGATTTCATAACATCCTTCTTCCAGTTTAATATAACACCACATACGATCAGTATTATTATTATTATGGTCAACTGCTTGTATAGCAAATTTATTATTATCTTTGTTGATATTCGGGAATGTATTAAATGTTTGCAAACATAACAAAGCTATTTCTGAGTCTTCGTAAAGGTTTATAGACGGAAAATAATTTGTAGATAATATGGTTGTGTTACCGGTTAAACTTAAAGTAACTGACTCGTACATCCTGATATCTGAGATATAAATTTAATAATATGACTCGTGACGTTTAATATGTAGAACAACTGTCAATGTCTCATTAAAGTTATCGATAGGATTATTGTTTTGATCAACTAACTGTATAGTTATTGAATTAATGTCTGTTGTGTTTAATCTGTAATATATCAAATTCAGTGGTGACTGAACTACTTTCGATCCAGTTCTCCCACTAGGGAAAAACTCATATATTGAATGACTTTGAAGTCGGTTGTCGAATGACCCATGTGCTATATTACACATTACTTTTATAGAGTTAATTGTGTTTAAATTAGCAGCTTTTCCCGATCGAAGAGCTTTGTTTATTTGTTTATAGGTTCTCCTTTCAAATCCAAAAACAGATGCTATACTGTTTGGAATATTTAACTTTAGTATCCCATTGCATTCAATGTATGTTCTAAAATCTATGGGATCAATAGATACGTTGAATGTTAGCTGTGTTCTACATTTATTGTTAAAGTTAAATAACTCTTTCGAAATTTTGTTGTTAATATCTTCAATTTCATAACATCCTTCTTCTAAAATAAATATAAACGTTTTTAGGATAAATCTATTACTTGTTGAAGGAATTACTTCTATCTCCAGTCGGTTATTAGCTGAATTTATGTTTGGAAATAAATTAAGTGTTTTTAAACATAACAAAGCTATTTCCGAATCCTCGTAAACGTTTAGAGTCGGAAAATAATTTGTAGATAATATAGTTGTATTCCCAGTCAAACTTAGTGTAACAGATTCATACATTGTAAAAATTCAAGGCATAAATGGCCGCAGTTGAATGTATTGAAATCTTGATAGTTAGAATAGTTGTATACTATTTTGAACTGCCTAAAATAATGTTGTAATTCAATTGGTGGTGACAAATCACCAAAGCTATCAAAATATACTACTTTGTCCTTATTTTTATAAAACGCTACCCAATGACTTCCGTCTCCTGAAGATATATCTAAGTTTAATATGCCACATTCAATCGCATGCGGTTTTTTAGGCAAGTTATCACGTGAAAAGACTCCACGGAAATGATTGATTTTCAACTTTCCGACATATTTTATAATATCTTGAGATGAAAGCGGTCTGTCAGGTAGCGTGATCATCAGTTTTTTTTTCTTAACCTATTCTTGTCTGATTTCAAACCACTGCCTTTTTTTCTTTTTGAATTTTGAACCGCATTATACACACTAGCACCTCCAGACATCAAACTACCAAGTGCCGACAATCCTGCAAATATAGGTATTAAGGGAATTACACCTCCTGACTGTCTCGGTGCTAAAATCAACCTTTTACCACCATTCTTTTTCTTCGAGATTCTTTTTTTCTTCGCTGCTAGTATACCATTTGTTTTTATAGCACGTTTCCGTTTACAGCCCATACCTATTTTTCTTTTAGCTTTCATTGCGTTTGTTACTGCGTACGCAACAAATTTCTCTTTTCTAGGAGTATCTTTTGCTTTAAATCTTTCCCAAGCACGATTTTCTAACACTTTATCAGCTCTATGTCTATCGTCTAAATTTTTACTCGTTGCATAAACAATATCGTGATCACGACAAGCAGCATCCAACGGGTTTATTCCTTTATCACCACGATCTAACCTTTTTTTTAATTTCGTACCAGGACCGCAATACTGATAGCCTGAAACATGGGCTTCGAACGGGAGACTATTTATAAGAGAGTTTACAAATCCTTTTCCAGTCTTGACTGACTTGCACTTACGAGTCGAACGCGTCATCGATAACTGATTATAAATTGGAAATTCTAGAGTATTTATAAGAAAATAATATGGATTTTATCGAACAGAAAGATAAATTGGATGTTATAAATGTAGATGTTCAGGTAGTAAAAAAACCATCAAGACACGGTTCGTTATTACCCGATACTATACGTGCTATACTAGTTGGTCCCAGCGGTTCAGGAAAAACAAATATAATGTATAATCTGATCACACATGCAAACGGGTTAAGATTTGAAAATATTTATTTATACTCTAAAACCTCTAATCAGGAAAAATATGTTTTATTAAAAAAAATAATAGATGATATACAAGGTGCTAATTTTTTCCTATTTACAAGCGCTGATAAGGTTATAAAACCAAACTTAACCAAGAAAAATTCTATTATAATTTTTGATGATGTGATATGCGGTCCACAATCTGTAATCAGAGAATACTTTAGCATTGGTAGGCATTCAGGTGCCAGCTCCGTATTTTATTTAGCACAGACATATTCTAAAATATCAAAACAGCTTGTAAGAGATAACGCAAACTTTTTAATAATACTGAAACAAGATGATACAAATTTACGACATATATTCAACGATCATTCGTCTGCAGATATGGATTTCTCAGAATTTCGGAAAATTTCTCATTTATGCTGGAATCATAGCTATTATGGGTTTATGGTTATCGATAAAACTCGAGAAATGAATGAAGGAAGGTATAGATGCGGTTTTCATACATTCATTAAAATAAAATAATTTTATTAGTTTATATAAATATACCGTCACACAGTTATTATCTGCATAGTGTCATCAGTAGTCATACGATACAGGTATATTACATTTATTATTAACAATGAACAAAGAAAAAGTCTTGTTGGAAAATTTAATAACATCAAAAAAAAATATACAACAAAAAATAATGGAAATGAAACGTGGTGTTATAGATTCTGAAAACTATTTCCGTGAAGCATTTAAGCCGATAATTGAACCATTGAGTACACATGTGAAACAAAATGTAATATGTAACACACGGTCAACTGAACTAGAAAATAAATCAGAAACCCCGTGCATTAGTGAAGAAGATAATGATGATGAATTAAATTCATCATATGAAAATTTTTTAAATAACCGTCCTAAATCAACACGTTATGATAAATCTTATGGTATGTATTATGATAAAAATAGTGATTCATATAAAATAGGAAAACATTCTGTTACTTTTATTCACGGCAAATTGCTGTTGCTTAATAAATACTACCAATTTACACCAGGACTATGGTCTTTATTATGTGAGAAGGAACCAAAAAATACAACTATAGCAGATATAGAATCTTATTACAATATTTTGAAAACTAGTGGAGTCCATTTAAAAGCAGATGGAAAACCTAGAACCTCGAGGTACCATAAATGGGTGACTGTTGTAAAACCACTGTATGATCGAATGAAAATGGAGGAAAAACAGTTTAACGAAGAAATAAGTAAAATTAATGAGAATACAACTCCTCGAATTAATTTAAAATCATTTGACAATCATTTATCTAGTTCAAGCGCTAAACGCAAAAAAATAACACAGGAATTTGAACCATTTGATTTTAATCCGGAAGCAAACAGTTCCATGTCTACAAATCCATTAGTTGAAAAGATGTTTAATTTTACTTCATCACCAAAGACTATGAAAGGTTCTGGTTTATATAAAGATGTCTTACCTCAAACCCAATTAGTTTATTATGACGATCCGAATGAGCTAGTAACTAGATTAAATCTTTTGACATCATCACAAAGTGTTGGTAATACTGGTGTGAATAATGAAATAATATCTATTTTAGAGGAACTACGTGAGAGAAATATTATAGTATAATGGCTACCTTAGAGAGTATAGCTAATGAGTTACATCGGCCAGCGAGAAAAATATTTCCTAGACGCAGTGTAGTAACGCGGTTTATTGATGACCTCTGGCAAGCTGATTTAATGGACATGCAATCTCATTCTAAACAAAATTATGGTTTTAAGTATATTTTAGTTGTCATAGATACATATAGTAAGTACGTATGGCTTGAGGCGTTGAAAAATAAAACATCGAAAGAATGTACAAAAGGTATGTTTAATATATTGAAAAAAGCTCATCCGAAATTATTACAGACAGATAATGGTACAGAATTTTACAATGCTCAATTTCAAGATTTAATGAAAAAATACAAAATTAAACATTACAGTTCATACAGTGTTATTAAATGTGCAATCGCGGAACGCGTGATCCAGAGTCTTAAAAATAATATATATAGACATTTTACTGCTACTGGTACATGGAATTGGTATAATACACTATCAAAAATTACACAAAATTATAATAATACAAAACATAGAACAATCAAATGTACACCGAATGAAGCTCGAATGAATACAAACAAAATTAAATTTAATACACAAATAAATGGTACATTATATAATCCAAAATTTAAAATTAATGATAAAGTAAGAATATCTAAGTATAAACATATATTTAGTAAAGGATATACACCAAATTGGACAACGGAAATATTTACAGTTTCAAAAGTTTTACAGACAAATCCAGTAACTTATCAACTAAAGGATGAATCAGACAATATAATCTTAGGTGGTTTTTATGAACAGGAAATTAAATTAACTGATTTTCCAAACACCTTTCTCATTGAACGTATTGTAAAAAAAGTTGGGAATAAAATGCTTGTTAAATGGTTAGGTTTTGATTCAAGACAAAATTCATGGATAACATCATCAGATATTTTAAAATAAAGATTTTTTATGCATAATATGTAATACTTTTATAATAAAATATTTTTTTTATTGAAGTCAAAATTAATTATTTCACATGATCTCCTAATCCTCAATAGTCTGTTTAGTTAACCTAATGTATCCACAATCGATATAAGAAGCAATATCTAGCGGAAAAATTAATCAATGGAAATAAATAATACTTCTGTATTTATATCCTATAATTTTATTATAGTATTTATTTTATCTTTAACAATTATTTAATAAAAAAGTTTATATTCAACTTGTATAGTATGGAATCTATATTCTTAATCAAAAATGTTTTAGAGCATTTTTTTTAAATCTTCCAATTTCAATTAATTCTATTGATTCTGATGGTTGACGGTTTGAAATAATTTTCCTCATTCTTTCCGTAATACAACTGTAAAACATAAAATATATAAGCGGTAATGTTATAAATTATTATAATATCATATCGAACAACTCTATATATATAATATGTAGTTTTTTTTCTTATTTAATAATATTCTTCTTTAATATAGTATGTGGTAATAATATAGTATTAATTAATATTTTTTTTTATATTAAGGGGTCTCTATAGACAACTTCTTATACATCCGTTAGTATAATATTTATTCTGTTTTTAGCTAAATGTAATCTTTATACATTTGTATTATTATTATTATTTTGTATAGCTTAGCTAACCAGTCATCTAATATGTTATTAACATAATATTTAATTAAAGTTTCTTAAGTTTTAAAACTTAAATAAAACTGAGATAATATCAGTGATTGATTTTTGAATACACTGTATAATATAATTCACTTTTTATTCAATTAACTTTTTTTTGTTTAGCGAAATGTGTGAAAAATATAAATATAAATAAGGTATTTTATTATTTTTTCAAGTAAAAGAGTATGTAATCTTTTTTTGGTTTTTAATTCATATTTTTTTTATTTTTCTCAAATATTTTGCTCAACTGATATTGTGTTTTGAATAGTCTGTATTTAATTCATCACGTTAAAGCTGTCGGATAACTGAATTTAGATTTGCTAAGAATGTTAACGAGCTATTTTAGCGACACATGAAACGATTGAGTAAACAATCGTAACATGGGGCCTTTGGAAAGACCACTGGAACCTTGCCATTTGTACGCTAAACCCATTGTATTTTATAGTAAATCGCTATCTTTGGAAGGTATTTTCTATGAATTTACGAATATACAATCTATTATGAAAACAAATTCAATGATGATAAAACAAGGTTGAATATAATATTTATTTGTGTGTGCGTACGTGTGTGAACTCACCCAGTGATTATGTTCATGTGACCAGATATTGTTAATAACAGCAATAACACTATGTGACTATCATACTTTCATCATCCGTGATCCAAATGTGCGTAAATAAGTAATTTGCTTACTCTATAACGTAAACATGTTTGTAAATATCTTCAAAATCTGAAATGTTTGTATAATCATGAGATTGAGAAACTATTACTGAAATCAAACTATGTTAATAATAATTATATTTACCTGAATTATAAATGGAATGAATTATACGAATCATATCTATCTCTGTTGGTTTTATCTTGTACGAGTAAAATGGTACATTTATTTCAGGATATGATGTATTAAAATTAATAATAGTCAAATATGTACAACATTTCGCACACCGACTAAATTGATTATATGTTTGCAGACCTTTAATAGTCTGAAATTGACGGTGAAATCCCTTTAAATGGATTTGACAATTATTGTTTTCATTGTCAATTCGCAAACAAGACAAGGAACAATAGTGTGTCGGTACTGATCTCAGGTTTATACTTAAATAAATTTCTTTAAGTATAAAATTAGAATTATTTAACTTGAATAACTCTAATATTTCCTGTTCATCATATGCAAATGAATATACCATACATCGGACCGTTTCATATGAAATAATTTGTTTCTGAACATTCGGATCTACATCATTTGGAATAGTCATCCTTCTAATTTTTTAAAAAAAATATATTTAGATTAAATCAGCTAGCATTAGCTATAATAATTTATTGCTGACTAAAATGGTTATATTATTTTATAAATTGAAAATAACAAGTTAATTTTTAAAAAAATATATATTATTTATACTATAATTATTATGCTAATATATATATATATTAAAAAAAAAATTATTCTATAATTTCTAACTGTCTATACAAGCTGTTTAAATTATCACGTATATTAAGTTCACATCGGTACCCTACATATTGTGAATGTTTAAATTCATTTGTTAGTTTTTTTTTTTTGTTTTAGCAGTCTTTTAATTTGTTGATTAATTAATCTAATTTTTTCTTTATATGTTTCTTCTTCTTCTAATTCATTGTTATCATTGACTTCCCTCTGTTCGTAAATGACTTCTATTTGACGTTTAATTGATGCAGATGATTCCATTTTATTGTTAGATATTTTACTTTTTGAAACTGTAAAATAGTACACACTTACTTATATTTACAAATAATTAAATTAATTTATAATAATATAAATCTATATAAAATATATTGTACATCTATTCAATGTATTTAGGTTTTAAGCAATTCTAAGTATATTTCCAGATATTATAATTATAAGTTATGTCATAATATTATAATATAAATACTATAAGATTGGTATAGAATATAACACATAAATACTATCAACAAATTAAAATAAATTATGGTTATACATCATCTATAAATATTAGCTTGTGATTATTATGCTAAGTTTACAAAATTAATAAATAAAACATTTTTTAGAATGGTTAATATATTAATTATAAATAGTACAATTAAAAAAAAATTGAAAAATAATGTAAACAAAAAAACTTTTAGTTTAGAATGTTTATTTATTTACATGTGACTATCATCTAACTATTTTTTAAACATAAACATAATAATATATACAATACTACATATAATATAATCTAATTTTGATTTCAACAGATTGTACTCAACTGCTGTAGCTGATCATTAAGATTTTCTAACTGCATATTAAAATTATTTACACATTTCCAATAGTCGGTACAGCTAGAGCGATAAAATGTAATGATCTTTTCTTTTTCTTCTTTTTAAAAAAGCAATTTTTCTTTAATATAAATTAATACATTCAGAACATATTTGCAAGACTTTAAAAATAAAAAAGCAGTTTTGAGTCAAAAATTAATGATTAATAAACAAATGATTGATAAACTATTAACCACTGTTCATATAATTGTATTGAGCATATAATTTAGATAATCCTTTTTGAATATTTTTTTCATTTTTCTCAGCAATATATAACGAATGTAAATAGTCATTTATAATCTTCTTTTTTTCATTCATTAATTTTTTTGGTTTTAAAACCGCTTTTTTTATTTTTATATCAATATTTTTTTATTTTTTTTTTAAATTCTACTGCTTTTTCATCAATTGCTCGGTCATTATTCTCGGCCTCTCGAATAACATCGTTAATTTTATCCATAATAAATGATTTTGATTCCATTTTTTTAATAAAAAAATAAAATAGCATATATTGACAGTAGTAAATAATACTAATAATAATAATAGATTAGTTTATGTATTGGAATATAAGCATAAATACTATCAACAAATTAAAATAAATTATGGTTATACATCATCCATAAATATTAGCTTATGATTATTATGCTAAGTTTACAAAATTAATAAATAAAACATTTTTTAGAATGGTTGGTATATTAATTATATATAGTACAATTAAAAAAAAAATTGAAAAATAATGTAAACAAAAAAACTTTTGTTTAGAACGTTTATTTATTTACATGTGACTATCATCTAACTATTTTTTAAACATAAACATAATAATATATACAATACTACATATAATATAGGTAATCTAATTTTGATTTCAACAGATTGTACTCAACTGTTGTAGCTGATCATTAAGATTTTCTAACTGCATATTAAAATTATTTACACATAACCAATAGTCGGTACAGCTAGAGCGATAAAATGTAATGATCTTTTCTTTTTATTCTTTTAGAATATAGAAAGATGTTAAAAAAAAAAAAAAAAAAAATCTGATAATTAAAATGATTTATATCAACCAGCATTGTGTATATTTAATGCTAACTAAGATGGTTGTATATTATATATTATAATAATCAAGTTTTTATATTATGCTATTCTATAATTATAATCATATACATACTGTATAAACTTGTTTTTTTTTTAACTTAATAACTTTTTAACCATTTCTAATATACATTATAATAAATATAGATATTTTAATCAGTCAACCTTCTAAATTTTAAAAAAACATTTTAATAAAATAAATAAATTATAAATACTTTGTACATTTAATATTGATATTTCTGATAAAACTATTGAATATCGATCCGTTATAATCACTTACCTAAACGTTTATGCTATGTTATGTTTTTTACTATCATGTATTATTTTTTTCGTTTTTAAAAACTAGTAAAGATGTAAAGAGTTTTAGATGGTTTTTAAAAAAATATATATATAAATAATGGACTGGACTGGTAAACTATGCAGGATTGAAGTATTTTCAATGTTCGATGGTAAATTCCTGTTGATGATGTCGATGGTAGACTGTTATACTTTATAGGATTGAAGTATTTTCAATGTTCGATAGCGAATGTCTGTTCCTTGTTGTTTCTGGTGGAGAACACAAGCTGAATCAACTGATATCGTTTGAGTGGCAAATTCTGGGTGATATAGTCGAGAATCATCTCCTACTTTTCTAGTTGTCGTTTAAAACTCACATTATATTCAAAGAAATCGTGTAACCTGTTAATGTAATATTAATTTAAAAAAAAACTAAGTTATTTTGTAGTAATAGTAATTATAGTATTATAGTATATAATGTATGTATTGGTGTTGACCATCGTCCGGAATATTCATTTAAAATAGCTGGGTCAAATTTTGGGCGTTGTCTGAATAAAAAACTAATATTAATAGGAGGTCATATTATGACTGTTGGCGGAATAAAACTAATATTAATAAGAGGTCGAATTAAGGGCGTTGGCCGGTTTAATATATCCGATAGCATTGATTTGAATATTTCACATTTCAAAATTACTATGGTAGTGGAAACATTACAGTATATAAGGCTAGCGTATCGACAGCAATATTACAGTCAACATCCAACAACTGGAACTTCGCAGTCAACATCCAGCAACTAGAACTTCTTCGTCCCCTTCATCAATTCAGCATTCAATAATATTCAACGATGTCTTACAGAACTTCGATTGCCCATTCTGGATCAGAGGTTAGTAAATGAATTACTTTAATAACTAAAGCAAATTGTAGGCCAGTCGTAAAACTACTCAACGCTATGGTTATAATTCCATGGTAAACCACTCATACATTTATGAAAAAAAAAAACAATCTGTTAATATGGCAAATTTAATACTATAAGTTTTTTTTATAGTACGAATTTAACGGATCTGTAGACATGAAAATGAAACCTTCCACTTCAAAGCAAACTAAAACAGCTCTCAAAAGAGGGGCTGAAAAAGTGATTGACAAGAGAAATAACAAAAAGATTAAACAGACAAAAACAGTAAGATAAATAATTATTTATAATCTTAATACTTTTATCTAATATTCTAAGGTGATGAATTATAGCACGAATTTATTTATTTATTTTTTTTTAGAGTTCATCTTACAGGGAAATCTTTGAGGAGAAATTGCGGACTGAAGATTTCGATGAAGAAATCATCAATTCGGTAACTTTCCGGCAGGGAGATGGTTTGGCTACCATCAAAAGTCAGTTTAATCCAGAAGAGAATGCGACCGACTACTGGACAATAACACACTATAAGTGTAAGAACATAAACAAAGTTCCATCAAAGGAGAGGTAAATACTAGACTTTGGTTTACTTTTTAATAAAAAAAACTATTGCTTATAATAAAAATAAATCAACTGTTTCTATTCACTGTTCACTGAATAATTAATTTATGTTACAGGTGGCGTCACTCTGAGGCATCTGTTAAGATAACGACTTCAGATAAATCGAAAGACCAGACTTTAAATACAAGTTTGAATGAGACCATGCAGGTCATCTTCGACGTGATTTTGAAGGATCCAGAACGTCGTACGATAAAAAGTAATTTAGCATTATGAGTGTAATATTCTAAAAAAATATTTTTTATTTAATAAATAAAACATTACATAAATATAAATGAATTTGTATTATATCACACTATTAAGTCCTGTAAAATCATGTCAGACATTGCGTTAAAATGAAATTGTAATATTTCGTACAAAAATGAAGTGTCGTCGTTTTGTAGATGAGAATAATAATTAAAATCATAGTTTTGTATATACTGGTTTGTGAATTCGTTCCTCTGGTAACTGATGGGCAAACCTCGGACATCGTTTTTAATCAGTTCATAAGCTGCATCAAATGTTGCTTGAAAACTCTGTAGACGTTTCTGTTTTTCTGCGATATAAAGGTCCACACAATGCTGAAGTTGTTTAAGTCTACAGAAATCTATATGTGAGAGTGTAATATAATCATCATTTATATGTAAGGTTATTGAACTCTGCTTCACATTAATTGAATATGTGAAATTCTCGGTGATTCTTACACGTCTACACCTGGTATGTAAGTTGTTAGTAATTGAAGTGTAATTAGATTCAGACATAAGCGTACACCATTGCTCTAAATTTAATGTAATAATTTTTTTCGTTAACTTGCACTCTAATAACACAATAATCGAAATTTGTTTGCTTATTAATAGGCCGACTGTAACACTCTTCTTACCAAATGGACGTATGTCAAATACCGATTTTGATACAATTACCGGTAGACCCATAACGAATTAATGTTCTTTTTTTTAAATAATTAAAAAACCTTTCAAACTATAAACGTAATTATTTTTTTAAAATTGATATAAGTTTTTTTTAAATATTTAAAAAAATCTTTCAAACTATAAACATAATTATTTTTTTAAATTTGATATAATATAACCGATGAGAGATATCCTTTGAACTGAAAGCATTTTTACTTTGTGAGCGTATTATATACTAAACCTGATAGATAAAAAAATAAATGCAAAAAATGTGAGCGTACAGTATAGTCGACTACTGCATGCAGTGGAGGGGAGAATTACATATTATACTTACCTGATACCTGAAAACATTTAAATTAATACTACACGCAGTAATCCACTAGACCACACGCTCACGAGATATTAGATCAAATAATAACGCATATAAGTTGTTTTAAAAAAATCAACATTTATTTTTATTTACTATAACATGATTAGTATACATTTAAATTATCTCTACATGCACTAACCTTATTAGTCTATACGACCGTGAGATATTAAATCAAATTTAACACATATAATTTGTTTTTAAAAAAAAATCAGCATTTATTTTTATTTAGTATAACATATAATAAAAACATGATTAGTCAACGGTAAAAAAAAATCAACATTTTATTTTTATTTACTATAACATAATAATAAAACTTGATTAGCAAACAGTATCGTATGATTCAGATTCGCAACTGTGAATATGTTCAGTTTTACAGTATTTACTTAATACATTTTGAACATACTGATTACCCTTCATTAATAATACATATAAACATCTTGGACTGAATCTGCAATGTTCAATCCATGGGTCGTCCAGCCTTTCCCAGTTATGAAGAATAAGACCACAACAAAAGCATTCCACGACATCATCCACTCCTGAATATTTTAAGCCACATTCGGACAATGTATATTTATTTTGAGAAGTATTTAACGGTAATAATTTGAATGTTTTAAATCTTGATGCAAACGATGAAAATTTTGGATGAACCATGGTCGGATTACTTCGTATACGATAAACTAATGATTCAAAATCATTCGGACATTTTTGAAAATTCATTTTTGAAGAAATTAAATAACTTATACAATGTAATAAAACTTTAAGAAAATAAAGAAAAATGAGACACGACTTAAGTGAACGGCGGATCATTAGTAACTGAATATGAGAAAATGATCAGCTTATAACTAAAAATTGTATACATTTTTTAGAAAAATACAGGCATTCATTAATTAGATCAATTGCAGTGCAACCAACATAAATGTAAATGCGAATATAGTAATTATTATTTTGTTTTAATAATAAGTGTTCGAGCGCCGTAGTCGACGTCCATCCAAGGCTTCTATGAACCGGTCGTGCCGTTCCCTCCGTCCGTCTAGTATGCTATCGCCGATAACGCACGTCTGCCGTAGACCCCGTAACTGCTTGAGCTAGTTAGTTGGACGCACGACCTTTGCCGGATTACGGCCCGTCGTTGCTCTTTTCGTCATTGTCGTCATCGTCTTGCGTTCCGTTTGCTTCGGTATCGGCTTTTATGCGACGGCCCTGTCACTTGTGTACGACTCTTGTAAACGTTGTTCTCTGGATTCGTGGTAGGCCGTATTTCCGCTGTTTCGATTGACGCGGTGCGCCTCGTCACGATACGTGTGTTGGTAGTCGTAGTGTGGACGAGTAAAACCCGCGTGTCGGTGTATTCGTGACCTGTGGATCACCGTTCGTCGGTCGTCGTATCGTTGGTAGACCTATTGTCGCCGTCAACTGCTCCAAAGTACACCATAAAGCCGAATTGTCAACGTCGTTTCTTCACCGAGCCCAGCTGGTCGTCGGAGTCGCGTAATCATTATCATTGTATTATCATTATTATTATTATTATTGTCGTCAGGCATCGGGTGTATTGATAACACCGTTATTACCACGGACTAAGATATACAGGACTGGACATGACAAGGTTGGAGGGTGTGGGGGGGTTGACTACGAAATGTTTTACAACAGGCAGTGTTCGGGGGGATATTTTCCTTTTAGCATTACTAGCGCCGTCTTAGTGGATACTTTTGGAACTAGATGACAATAATGTGATCTAGTTCCATAAGTATCCACTAAGACGGCGCTAGTAATGCTAAAAGGAAAATATCCCCCCGAACTCCGCCTGTTGTAAAACATTTCGTAACCACAATATTCATCTCGTGTCCAGTCCTGTATATCTTAGTCCGTGGTTATTACCTTTATTGAGTTTATTGTCATTAATTTCTGTTGTGTATTCTTATTTCTTATGGCTGGTTAAGGAGACGTCTTTACCAGTTAATACAATATGTTTTATAATATCTGTATTTAATAGAAAATAAATAATTCCGGTATGTGCTTTGCCATACTTCTCCAAAATGTGCGTATAATTAGTGTGGTCGCATAACAATAGTTTGTATTTACAAGTGTCCAATACGTTGGTGTAGTCAGTGGGGCCGACCACCAATATTGTAGGAGCCTCTTGATTGAACAATAAGGTTTGTTGGGAAAAAAACATTTAGTGTGTACACTGTAAATATTTGGGCAAAACTGACTTTGAGTGTGCAAACTCTTCATAATTTTTACACGGTAAAATTATTGTGTCCAAGGGGGACATCCTCCCTTGAACGTTGTGAAATTACAGTGGTGACACAAAAAAAAGACTGTGAACATACAAATCTATACTACTTTCTTACCTTTAAGTTTTTAATAGTTCAATTCACTTCAATATTAGCTAACTACCCACACGAAATTGGAAACTCTGTACGTTTATAGTACAAAGTAGAGCTCTTATAACCCGTGTACACGTGAAATTAAAAATTTCGTGATGAAAACCGTGTAATTCGTAGTTCACGTAATTCACGTGAATTTCGTGTATTTAAAAATCTTACACGTGAATTTCGTGTATTTATAAATCCTACACGTGAAAAGATACACGTGAAAATGTGAAATACACGACGTGCATTTAAAAATTTTTTATTTCAGAAATAATGAAGATTTACTAATATACCTAATTAATAACGATATTTATTAACGTTTAATCTAAATTAAAACGTCATTCACAGTTGAATAACCAATAATAACAATAATAATAATAATACTTAAATTAAACATATCAAGAACTATAGTCTATAATTCTAGAAATATAATTTTCTGTTTTGGTATAAGAATACCAACATGTCTACATTTTCAGGAAGAAGGCAACTTCTTTTTGGCGTCACAATGTTACCTGCCGTTGAGAAACACCTCTGAATTGCCGATGTAGATGGGATTGCTAAATATTTTTTGGCAATAGTTGCTATTGCTGGATATTTTTCTTCTCGTGTTCTCCACCACTCTAAGGGATTTAAATCAAATCGAAGTTGAGGTTCTGAAAGATATCCTGTAAACTGTGTAAATGCGTCATTTGTACTATTAGTATGGTTTTGTAAATAAATAATAACACTTATTCATTTTCAAATCGTTTTCCTTCTGTATCATTAGGATTTGTAATAGTTTGGGGCCAACTGATTCAATAAGCTGTGAGACATGTGATCGAATTTTCTCTCTAGCTGGTACTGGTTCATGTTCCATAATCTTTATCTTGGATCTAGAAAAGAACAACGTGTCTGCAGTAACATTTCTTTCCATGTCAATTCAAAACGAGTGGTCATTTGATATAGAACGTGTTCTTAAATCGTTCCGTTATATTGTCATCTTCGATACCATGTTCATAATGGGAAGTTACAATTTTGTGTATTAAAGGTCGTACCATTGAAACAGAAGATTCTAATTCTCCACAAAATAAGTAGTGAGAGCTGCAATGGTTTCAGTAGTACTAATTTTCAATAATTAACCATTCAGATCTGTAAATTGTAACTAAATATTATCATGTAAATTGTCTGGTAAGACATGACTTTTTATCTGTAAACTTATGAATTATGTAATTGATGTGAACCAATTGTAAACTTTTATCTATGTAAAATTTTAAGCTTTTTTGTGGCCCTACAAAAACCTTTGAAAGGGCGGTGAGGTGTAGCGAGCTGTGACTATTTCTTAAATAACTATTTAACAGTATAAATCTGATTCTAATATTATGTACGTAATCATATAGTCATAGAATAGACGCGCCGCGTAATTAATAGTATACGCGAGCGTTCTCGCGTAAAAGTCAATAATAGTAATAATAATAACGTCGCTGGCACCATGTATACAGTACGTGTGTACTGGAGCGATGACAGCATATATACAGCGCGAAGATAATAATAATCGAACGCATGACCATGAACGGCGCGCGGCAATAGATATATGACTACGTATATAAATAATTCTAAAATACTGTGAACTAGGATTTGTGCTGTTATACTAAATAACAAGATGTAATCTGATGACATCCGGCGCGTGCAGCGACGACCGGGTGACAAATCCCACAATAAGCCTAACCGCAGGATGACCATGTATGGTTCTGGAATCTGTGGAAGGGACTGGAGAGACCCATCGAGGAAAGCTGATGGACAAGCGTTCATCAGACGAGCGACAAGCCTCAACTTCAACAGTCACACTAAATACTCATAGTCACAACTCGCTTTAAGTCAATTATTTGGACTATTATAAAACTGTTTTACATAATAAACACAATAAATACTATCAAAAGAGGTTTTGTTCAATTACTGCTTCCATTTCAACAAGTAACGCTGTTGGGCACTATCGTATATTGTAGACAGTCGTCAAAATATTATTTCATATATGTAATAGAGGTGGGAACATTTTAAATTGTAAACTATTGACATAGGTCAGTGAAGCATATGTGCTGAGCACGGTTATCTACTAAGGTTGGAGCACGGCACCTTATCACATGTACAAGTGGTGTGACTAGTGAACTAAAAGCGCTAGTAGTAGTCGACCCGATTTTTACATGTAAAACATACAATAGATTGTAGTTTGTACTTAAAAAAAAAGCAGTTAAGTTCTGTAAAAATTGTTCTAAGTAAAAATGTTGAATGTTAAATTGTTCATTAGTTCAACTTAGTTTGAATTATTTAATTAACAGATAAGTCTGTAAATTAAGTTTTTATAAAATAAGCTTAGGAAAACATTTCATGAATGAAATGTAACCCACATGTTCAATTTTTAAAATAAATATTTTTAATTGTATAGCATTTTTAACAGATTTAAGCACATTTTGCAATTGATCATTTGTACTCCCAATCATTCCATGAATTGTATGTTAAATTCTTGAATCCTAGAAACATTAATATTTTTATTTCAACATATTATATATTTTTTGTTTTTTTAAACTTAATACAACACTAAGGTTAAAAACAATAAGCCAAAAGCCAAGCAGTATAAGCAAGTATTTAATATTTTAATGTAATTTAAATTAGCATGTATTATATATTTCGATATTTCTTTTTTTCTCTTGATACTTTTTTTAATTTAAGGTTTTCTTGATATGTGTATTGCCGTAACCTCATTTGAATGAAATAAACCAATTTGACCATTTTATAAATCTGAAAATCTTTGATGCTACCAAGTAGGGTTATGGTCATCTCCTAATTAAAAACAAGACACAAATGACACTAACACAAATACTCGAAAAATAATAAATATCGAGGAATACTATTTGCTAGTTTTTTGGAGGGAAAACGTGATATCAATTTTCTATCACAATACACTCGTAATATTTTGTTTTTAAATACTTTATTATAGTAATTAAAAATTTAAAGTCATCTAATCTATAAAAAATAAAATTCATTATTAAAATTAACTAACTTATTTATTACAACACAAGTGTTATAAATATTAAATAAAAAAAAAAGTTGTTTGTCCTATTCATTATATATTAAAACCGGGCCAACTACTACTAGCGCTTTTAGTTCACTAGTTACGCCACTTCGACATGGCTATAACATGGGGAACATAGTAGCGAGCTCCAACCTAGTAGATACCGTGGTGCTGAGACAGCGATAAGATTACTATATAACACCGCCGCACGCGCAGGCACCGAGGAGTCTCGTTGTCGCTGAGTGAATCGGCAAGAACGTAGGTACTGTGGTCGTGCGTGTGAAACGTCGATCGGAGTACGGGCTAAGCGATCTGAATTCGCCAAGTAATATTTATTTTGTGTTTGTTATTTAAATATAATAAAAGTGTTTCCGACCTAAAAACCCGAGTTGAGTTTTATTTCAAAGTCTTCTTCGTTCTTACCTTTAATATTGGAACAGTGCTCAGACCCACACACCTATGTCAATGAGGTTTATTACAAACTGAACAGTGCTCTGGTTGTGGCGTCCTAATAGTCATTCCAATTTAGGGAAACGGAAGAACTGAACAAAACGCTACCATCGTACTCAAGGTTAACAGTGCTAATCTGAATTTATTCTAGAGACAGTCATTAGCCTAGAGCGTACGAGGGTAAGGTATAAAGTTGGTTTACCGCGTATTATCCAATACGGGTGATACCACAGAGTGGCGCCCAACGTGGGGCTCGAACCCACGACCCCGAGATTAAGAGTCTCGTGCTCTACCGACTGAGCTAGCCGGGATACGGAAGAGTGGCGCCCAACGGGGTTACTTATCCACGGTCGGAGACATTTTTTTGATTTTTTTTGTGCCCTGGTACCTCAACCTTGGCAAGTTTAATTTTTTTGAAAGTGTTTACGTACGAGAAGTACAACAGTTTTTACGTGTAGTCTGGGAGAGATTCCCTTGACACACCATTTTTTTTTTTTGTAAAGTGAAGTACAACATTTATGCACGTTTCGGGTAGTAAATCCGGAGCAAGTTTAGTATTTTTACCTGTTAAAGGTTAAGTAAAATATACTTTTTGTGTGTTTTGGGTGCAGTAGAAACCCAGAACGCAATTTTTGTACGTGTGTATACCGAGTGAGTAACACATACGCGTTCGATTTTTTTCTGACCGACAAGACAGCAGTTTTGTGCCGCGTGGTACAATTTTTGCAACCGTGCGTCTACAAGTATACGCCAAGGTGAGCAACGTTTTGTAATATACTTATACTAGGATTATAGATTAGATTTTTCTTAAAACAATTTAAATAGAATTTTAGTTCAATAATTTTTCAATATTTTTTTTTCTCGATTTTAAATAACAGCAAAATTTTAATTTAAGTCTTAAACAAGTAGATTAGGTTTTTTATAGAAACTATTTAAATAGGATTTTTTTTTAGTTCAATTTTTTCTCTCTATTTCTTTTTTTCTTTTCAAATTTTTATTCGATATAATTATAACCGCAAAAATATTAATTAAGTGATATACTTACGTATTAATATTAGGATTGTAGATTAGTTTCTTTTTAAATTTAAATAGGATTTTTTTTTCTCAATCATTTTTTTAAATGTTTATTCAATATTAAATAACCACAAAAATATTTTAATTTAAGTTTCAAACTGTTCAAAAATTAATTATTTAAGTGTTAAGCAAATTAAATAAAATAAATTTTATTATGATATGAATGACGAACATCTTTTAGCTTTGGGAAAAAAAATTACAAAATTAACCGATATTTATATACAAAAGAAACCAGATCTTATTGAATTATGCAAATCTAAACAATTAAAAAGTGTAGGAACCGTAGATAACCTAAGGGCTAGATTATCTAGATACTATAAGGGGATCGTAGAATTAGGCGACATCGAAGAAACTTTAAGTGATCTACAAAAACTCAAAGTTCAAAAGGATTCAATAGAAGATAGAATTGATATTACAGAATTACTCACACAGAGCAATTTAAGTGATTCAAGCCCAGAAACGAGTAATAGCGCTATAAATAGACCAAAAACAATTAATAGCGACCTTTTAAATAATATATCCAAAGATTTAGAAGAAAACGCAAACAAATTAATAATCCAAGCAGAAAAAATTGAAAACCTTAGTAGTAATTTATATCAAAACGATTCAGTACAAGCCCCTAATAATAGTTATAATAATTTAATAAACTTAGATCCTAACGAATCTACAAAAGTAGAACACATATACGAAGATATCATAAGTCCAATAAAAACTGATTCAGATTTAAATACCACCTTCTTTAGCAACTCAAAATTCGTAATAGACAATACACCTGAAAAATTAAATATATTGGAAAATAAAAATCCAAAACACAAAATGGAAAAAATGATAGTCAAACCAGAAAGTTTTTCCGGACAAGGCGACATCAAAACTTTCATCAGACAATATGAAAAAGCAGCACAGATCAACAATTGGGACGACAACGAAAAAATTAAGTTTTTATCAATATTTTTGAAAGAAACTGCAAACATATTTCTACAAAATTTGGAAAACAAAGGAGGTAACTTGTCATGGGAAAATCTGAAAAGCGAGTTCATAAACGAATTTCAACCCATAGGATACTCGATAATATTAAAAAACAAATTAGAAAACAGAAAACAGAACGACTTAGAGTCAATTTCTAGTTTTGTTACGGAAATAGAATACCTGTGTAGCCAAGTACAAAAAGATATGAAAGAGGAAGAAATTTGCTTGTACATACTAAAAGGTATTAGGGAACCCATATTACATGCAATCTCACTGCATGATAATAGTACTTTAAAAAAGTTGAAAGAAAATTTGAAAAAATATGAACTTATGCAATTTAGAATTAATTCAAGAAATTCAGGTCTCAGCGAATACACAGAAATCTTAAATAAACAAGTTATGCAACTAAATAATGAAACTAAAGACAGCAATCAAGAAATAAAACGATTAAATACAAAATTAGAAGGAATAGACAGTTATCATAAAAACAAAATCGACCAACTGTGTACCAAAATCGAACAACTATGTACAGAAATGCATAATTTTAAAAAATACGACAAGACAGTCAATTTTGAAAATAGATCACGCAAGCGAGACAAAAGTCCATATCCAGAAAGAACAGATCACGAAGGCAGGAACAATTATAGAGAAAAAAGTCCTTATCCCGATAGGTACAACAACTATAAGTTCAGAGAAACTAGAGATATAGATACAACAACAATAAATATAGAAATAACAGTAGAGAAATGAGCAATAATAGAGATAGGTCTGACTCAAGAAATAGGGAAAACTTCTACGACAGATCCAGAGATAAAAATAGTTATAACAACAGAAATAGTGAAAATGACACAAATTGGAAACAGTATAGTAGGGAAAACAGCAGAGAAAGATATTCAAGATCCACGACGCCGGAGAGATTTAACGGAAGAGAAAAAATAACATACTACAAATGCAATGGTAAAGGACACTATGCTAACGATTGCAATTTTTCAAAAAACGAATAGCACCCGAGCTAAGAGAAAAATCGGAATATCTAACTCGGGGAACAAAATATAATACTAATACCAAAACCGACACCTCAAAATTTAACAAAGAGAAGCAGATTGAGAAAAATAATTGATTGGCTTCAATGCAAAACGTACTTTTTCCATTTTTCAGAAAATTGAGTTATACATTGATTCTTATAGTAAATTGTATGAGGAATCGAATGGCGCCATCATTTTAATCCAAAACAGACTTTTTTCTTACAAAAAAAGTGATAAAAGAACTGCGTTTTCTGCAAAATGTTCCTTTTCAAAGGTATTCTTCAATGCAAAACAATTTTTTTCCATATTATTTCAAAATGTACCTTTTCCAATGTAAAAATGTATCCTACATAGTAATTCACTGCAAAAGTGGACCATTTCTTTCATTATTTTCCAAAAAGGTCTTTTCCATTATCAACAAAACGCTCTTTTTCCTATAATTTAGAATGAGTGATTAAATGGTTTTTTTCCAAAACGGACTTATGTGTTTTTTTAATTACAATTTTAAGATAATACATTTTTAATAAAAGTTTACATAATTTAATTAATAATTATATTTATGGCAAGAGTTTATTTAAAATTCTAGGTAATTAGAATTTTTATAAAATGTTTTTATCTCGTTCCTAACTTCAATGTAATGTGAGATATTGTACATTATAGATTGTATGATGTCATATAAAATTATAATCCCTCCAAAATGTTATCAATCATGCTTGTGTCTTTTGTCTATTTCATTTCATGTTTTAATGTTTAATACTTTAATAGGTACATTTGTCATTTTGCTTTATAGTTTTTAACTATTCTTTTTTAACTTTCAATAATTTTTAAATGTTATAAGTGTCTTTGTGTCACCACTAATAACAATGAAAAGAACCAAAAGAATGCTTGATGCAGCAACAGCAACAGCAACACCAGTAAGTATATTCATTAATTAATAAACATATTTCAGTCATTTATTCAGTAAGTATAGGTACCTAGGTAGGCTACCTACTAGGTATATTTTAGAATGTTCATAAAATACAACATGTCACTTCAATACTGATTTGTTTATAACTATATTAGGGTTTTGGGCCAAAACGGTTGTTTGATGAAAACATAAATCAACGATATATAAAAAAAGTAAGGAGGTATATACCAGTACCTATAGTTTTAATAGTAATTGATTATGACAATATTAATAAGTTATTAAGTACTTATGTACATTTTTGTTTTTATATTATTGTAGGACAAATTTAAACAAAATCCAAGAACGTCTAACTTTGCAATGGTTAATACTCCAACCACTTCAAATATTAATAATACACAAAATGTAAGTTGTAAAATGTTTTGTGTAGTGAATCCTTAGTAAATTTAACCAATGTACACAGTTTATTGATACTGCGGGTGACACATACTCACATATTTTATTTTTATTTTCATTTTAAGACCTAACTATGTTATTTTAATATATTTTAGGAAAAGGTAAAAAATTGGCTTGAAAGTAATGATCAGCTACCAACAGTTAATACTGAGCCGTCCACTTCAAATAATGATAATACAAACTATGTAAGTTTCAATATATTTAGTTCTCTACTATATTGTATTAATTTGTAACTAGTGTTTATATTATTTAATTTTTATATTGTATTTTTGTTAATAATTCTGGTATTAAAGTATTAAATTAGAAATAAAATAAAACACAATTAATTAGTTATTATTAATTTAATGTTGAATTTCAAAAATAATAGCATTATGTTTAATTTTTAGATCATTAATAATACCATATGTCAAATTATGGATCATGAAGACTTTTCTTTATGTCAACATGTGGTTTTTTAATATTGAAATATGTATTTAGCTTTAAACTCAATTTGTTAATTAGTATATTAATTATTATATTAGTATGTTAACATTTGATTATTGATTGTCTCATTGTAACTATTATTATTTTAATGTAGTCTTATTGGTATCTTGTATCTATTAATTTAGATAGTACCGTTAACAACCGTAAGTTACTTAAATAATTGAATTCTAATATTAGTTAGTATTTATTAAACAAATAAAATTATACCTAATTAAAAAAATAATATTGTTTTGTTTTTCTTGGTATCATTGAAATTTTTAGGGTTTTGATATGGTGGATTTAAATAGAATGGAATTTGTTTATGATGAAACTCTGCCACTTGATTCTGAAGAAATAGCTTCTAATGTAATTAATCAAACTCCAGTTGAAACTTTAGTATTTAATAATCCTGAGTATACAGAATGTATAGAAGTCATTGACGGAGGAAGAAAATTAAAAAAAATAGATAAAAGGAATGAAGCAAAAACTAAAAGAAATAAAATCTTAGCCAATGTTGTTATTGAGTGTAGTCACAAAAATTCTAAAAAACCATTCTGTAGGATTTCTGAAATTAATTATGATTGTCTCCAAATTTTAAAAATAACTTGAGTATTTTAGAAAGTAAAGTCGATCAAGATAAATTTTTAATTTCGATGATGTCAATAGTAAAACCTGATAGAACCGATCGTCGAAAAACTCAACTTCTAAAAGACAGAAATACAATTAAATATTTTATACCCACTCTACAAGGGAAAATACCTGTATGTTCTACAGTGTTTAGGTCAATCACATCAGTCACGAGAAAGCGTTTAAACATTATTGCTAATAATTATATGAAAAATAATAATTTAGGTAGTCCTATAGAGAAACGTGGTGGAAGTCGTTTAAGTCTGCAAGATGAACAAATTACAAATTCAATTATTGACCATATTCAAAACTTCAAAGCCAAAAAAAGTCACTACTCTAGAACTGATACAGGGCGTTCTTATCTTCCACCTGGAGTAACTATTAACTTAATGTATAACCATTGGAAAAATGAGATGATTAAAAACAACCAAAAATTCTCTTCATTCAGTAAATATTATTTAATATTCACTACAAAATTTAACTTAGGGTTTGGACATCCCCGTCAAGATGTGTGTAGTTATTGTGCTGGTCTAGAAGACAAAATAAAAAATGAAGTAAATGAAACAATTAAAATTGAATTACAGGAAAACTTATGTGCTCATAAACATCTCAGTAAAAAATTTCATAAACTTATGAAAAAAACCAGCGATAATTCAATTAATATTTCTTTTGATATGATGCAAAATCACCACTGCCAAGCTTAGTATCACAGAGACATTTTATAGTCGCCAAATTTGGTTATATAACTTAACTTTTGTACTTAATTCTGAACTTCAGAATCCTGAAAATTGTTTTACATATACTTGGCTTGAGACTGAAAGTGGGAGAGGCCCAAACGAAGTTGCTTCTGCACTTATACATTTTTTAGAAATGATTGATAATCGACTTCAAACGCAAAACAATCCTTCGACCATTATTAACCTTTTCTCTGATTCTTGTTCAGCTCAGAACAAGAATCAATTTGTAATGACTGCACTACTATATTTTATAAACCATAAGGCAAAGGTGATCAATGAAATACATCATTACTTTCCCATACGTGGGCACAGTTATATGCCACCTGATCAGGTGTTTGGTCGAATAGAAAAAAAGCTGAGACAAATGGAAACCATTTTATCACCAAATGAGTATTATAACGTGTTCAAAGAATACACTACAGTTAAAACTTTTGGGAAGGATTACGATATAATGGACTTCAAATCTGCAGTAAAAAAAATTGTTAAAAAAGTGGATTTTAAAAGTACTGAACAAAACATTATCATATATTCGTGGTAAAAAGACAGTTGGAGTAAGTCCATCTTATGAAGAGGAGCCAATAAGGGTAAATGTACTAAAAAAGCAAGCTAATTTAGAAAATTTAGGGTCAGCTGAAAATTACCAAAGACTACTCATGTGAAACAACCTAAACAAGAAGAACGTAAGGCGTTTATTACAATTTTCTAATACCACCTGATGCACAAGACTTCTATGATGATATTTTTAATGATAATAATGGCAGTATTAGCCCAATAGAGGACTGTCAAGTATATGATGAAGAAGGTATAATCAAAATATATTCATAATTTTATATTTTTTTTAATTAAAAATATTAATAAGGCATTAATGTTTTAGTGATAATGTATAATAATATAATAATATATCCTTATGTTATAAGGATAAACGTTTCATTGTTATTGCTAACTATTTTAAATATTAACTTTAGATGTAATATAAATCATGATAATTCATATTATTTAATAAAAAGAAAAATAATCCCAATGTCTGTCTTATATGATATTATTTTGTTCTATTCAACAATTTTATGCAAAAAATACTTATTCCGGAAAAGGTCCGTTTTCTTTGAAATGTTTGAACTTTATTCCAAAACGTACTTTTTCCAAATTTAATGCTAAACGTACTTATTCCGGAAAAGGTCCTTTTTGTTTAAAATTTTTAAAGTTTATTCCAAAACGTACTTTTTCCAAATTTAATGCAAAACGTACTTATTCCGGAAAAGGTCCGTTTTGGAGGAAACGATTTTTTTATATCTTAAAAAAAAGCAATAAATTAATTGAACAGAAAATAAATAAATTTATAAACAATATAGAAATATTATTTAGATTTTTTTAAGACCCTACCTAAAGGTCTACTGCAATTCAAAATACTCTAAACATAAAACCGGCTCTACTGAAAAATGTGAAAAATGGAAAAAGTACGTTTTGCATTGAAGCCCCTCAATTATATACATTTTGTAGAAAATGGTACAAATCAACAAATTCAAATAATTATAACTAATGAAATAAACGACGATGACGAAAAATCTATAGAAAACATCGTAACAATAAGTAATTTGAACCCATTAAATGAATTCCAAAAATTCCTACTCAGCAATAACGATAGAACCGACTTCCTATGCGATTACAGTGAACAGACGGTAAATATTTTTTCATTACCAAATGATATCGCAATCGGCCATTGCACAAGCCAATGCCTCACCATGTCGAAGGGGATCGCATTACAATTTAGAAATAAATTTAACAATGTTCAAAATTTAATAGACCAAGAAAAAAAAACTGACCGAAATTGCTTATTTGAAAAACGGAAGACAATGGATTCTATACCTCATAACAAAAAATAAATATTACGACAAACCAGCATACACTAACATTTTTAGCACATTAACTAATACTAGGCAATTTTGTATAGCAAATAATATTACTACCTTAGCACTACCCAAAATTTGCACTGGACAAGACAAAAAGGATTGGAACGTTATTTCTACAATGATTAAGTTTATTTTTCAAAACACGCAAATAAAAATATTAATATGCCTACTGCCGAGCAACGACAATGAAAATAAATATTATAAAAACAATGATTCCCAAACTACTAATATTACGATAGGTAAAAATTTTAATAACACGATCAGTGATAATTTAAAGAACGAAATCGCACTAATAGCTGGCTCATTCATAAAAACGAAAGACGTACCCGGAGACGGTGATTGTGGTGCCCACGCACTACGAATATGCTTGAAACAACATGGTATATATAGAAAGACGGTAGAATTATTAAATATGCTCGGCATTCCTAATTGCAAATCTGGCTACTATTTTAAAAATGACGATCTAGTATTTATCTGTGACCAATTTAATTTAAATTTATATTTAATACACGAAGATTCCGAACATACAAATGCCATAATATACTGGAAATCAAATAGGAAAAGTATAGGGATATTCGAAAAAGATTATAATTGGACACCAGGAATTATCACAAAAATATATAAACCACTTCAATTCAATAAAATAATAATAAACACAGTTTTTCCCGACTTTAATACTTTAGAAAAAAATGTAGACCATTTCTTATACGAATGTTTCGATCGCTTAAAATTATCACAACAAAACACAATAGAAAAAAATAAAACCGGCAACAATTTTAAAACTGACAAATCAACAATATGGTACTCATAATTTTGCCAAGACTGCGAATATTTGTCCACAACCAAGGATGTACTAGACGACCACGATGACAAAGAAGAGTATTGGAGTGAGGGGGGAAACGTTATGTTTTGTGAAATATGCGGAAACTACATAAGAGAATATCGGAATCGGCCCATAAAAGAAGACGAGAAAGCCATAGAAACCAAAAATCAGCTAATTCAACACAAAGACGAAATTAAAATCAAAAATCAGACACAGACCGGAAACAAAGAGTGCTGTCCATAAAAATAAAACTAGACGGCAACGAACAAAATGCAATAATAGACACAGGCTCAAATCTATCATGTATAGATTATTCCCTAGTAAAAAATAAACAGAAATTAAACCAAAGAACAAATAAAAATAACAGGCGCAGATAATAATGAACTAATACAAAGAGGAACAACAGAAGTAACAATTACAATCAACACACTCAAATATAAAATCAAAGTATACGTCATTGAAGGACTAAGTTGTAAAATACTATTAGGAAACGATTTCAATATTAAATACAACATAATAATCAATTTTAAAAATAAAAACATAAAAATCGAAAACAATTCTATAAATATGGACGAAATATGGTACGAACACAATAGAAGTCATAACATAAATATTTTTGATACGGGAAACATTATGTGTAAAAATCAAAATAATGAAACTGAAATAAAAGACGATCAAGGCACAATAATAAACATTTCTAAGGAGCTAAATATTGATCAACGCGTAAAAGCATGTAAACTGATAAAAAGGTTTAAACATTTATTTACATCCGACCCATTAAACATAGGGTGTGCAAATGTGGAGCCCTGCGAAATAAACTTAAAATCCGACAAACCCATATTCCAGCCACCATACCGAACACCCGCAATTCAAAGAGAAAAATTGAAGAAATTAATCAATAAAATGATAGAAGCCGACATTATCGAACCAAGCCGAAGTAATTACGCGGCACCAGTATTTTTAATTCCGAAAAAGGAGAAAGGCGAATACAGATTTCTAGTAGATTATAGGAAAATAAACAATGAAACAATTAGTGACAAACACCCTATACCTAGATCACAAGACCTTTTTAGAAGCTTAGAGGGAGCAAAATACTACAGTTCTATCGACCTTTGCCAAGGTTATTTTCAGATTCCGGTAAAAAGGGAGGACCAAGATAAGACAGCCTTTATCACGGATTTCGGTCTATACAATTTTAAACGAATACCTCAAGGTTTCAAAAACTCGGGCCCGATCTTTCAAAGAGTTATCAACAATTTATTTAGTGATTTTTTATATAGAACAATGATAGCATACTTGGACGATATATGTTGTTACGGAAACGACTTTGAAGAAGCATTATACAGACTAGAAGAAATATTCAAAAGACTAGACGAAGCCGGATTAAAATTAAAAACTAGCAAATGCGTACTATTAGGTACCGAAATAGAATTATTAGGGCATAAAGTATCAAATAAAGGACTAACACCGTTGGAGAAAAATATAAAGGCGATAAAACATTTTCCAATACCTACCAAAATTAAAGACGTAAGAGCTTTTATAGGACTAACTAGTTATTACAGGAAATATATTAAACATTTTGCGAAAATTGCTACTCCACTCACCGATCTAACAAAAAAGGAAAATAAATTTCATTGGGACAGCTCTCAAGATAATGCATTTAATATATTAAAAAATGCCATAATAACGGCCCCCGTACTAGCTCATTTTGAGGACGAACACCAAGTTTTCGTAACCACGGACGCATCACTAGAAGGACTCTCGGGAATTTTAGAACAAAACGACAAAGATGGGAAACGACACCCTATAGCTTTCGCTTCGAGGAAATTAAAGGGGGGTGAAAGGAACTTCACTACCACTGAATTAGAAATGTCAGCAGTTGTTTTTGCAGTGAACTATTTTAAAGAATATTAGTTAGGCAGAAAAGTAATAGTATTTAGCGACCATTCTAGTCTACAATATTACCAAACAATGAAAAATCCATCGTCCGAATAACAAAATTTATTTTCAAATTATTAGAATTCGACATTGAAATTAAACACCGACCCGGCCTTTGGAACACAGCGGCGGACTGCTTATCACGATACCCAGTAGACACGTTACAAGTAAAAGATATTTTTGAAACCACAGAGACAGAAGAAATAACTTTTGACACAATAAATATAGAAAAAATTAAAGAAAACCAATTAAACGACGAATTTTGCAAAGGCATCATATCAGCAATAAAAGAAAATAATAATTCAAAATACAAAAGAAAGTCTAGACAATTCCTAATTGAAAAAGATATTTTATTTTTCAAAAATTGGTCACCGAACGGAGTCAAAAATTTGTTAGTAATACCCAAAAATTTAGTCAATATAGTACTAAAATCTTACCACGAGTCAGCACTATCAGCACATTTCGGAATCACCAAAACATTAGCAAGACTAAAGAAAAAATATTACTGGCCGACAATGATACAGGACACAAACAAATTCATAAAAACATGTGCGTCATGTCAATTTTCAAAAAACCAAAATGGTAAAAAGCCAGGTTTATTACAACCTATTGTAGAAAACATGTGTGAAAAATTAGGAATAACTCAAATTTTTTCGACTAGTTACCACCCCCAGAGTAATGGAATGACCGAATTAATGAATGAAATTATATGCAACGCCTTAACACACTACGTCGACAATAACCAAAAAAAATTGGGCACTATATTATAAAATGATTATATTTGCGTATAATACACACCCACACGCAAGATTTGGTTACTCCCCATTCTATCTAATGTACGGCACGGAGGCAACGCAACCTCTAGACAACAAAATCATACCACCCGAAATAGACAATAATAGAATCGAAGAAATAGTACAACTACAAAAAATTAGGCAAGAATTACCAAAATAATAGCAGCAGAACAAATAAAGCAAAAGAAACAGTACGACAAGAACCACAAGGAAGTGGAATACCAACCCGGCCAAAAAGTGCTAGTAAAAATAAAATTCCAGAAACAAGGAGAATCAAAAGATTGGCGCACAAATACAGAGGCCCTTTTGAAATATTAGAAAAGATATCGGACGTAAAAAAAGAACAATTAATCAAATTATAGTAAAACAAGAAATTATGTAACATTATGAAGTTCGTATATTCATATGTATTTATTTTTAAATTTGATTTAAGTAATAAAAAGAATAAGTAAATTAAGTATATGTCACATATAGGTTAAATTAATTCTATAAAAAAAAAAAGTGTAAAAATATATATAAATAAAAAACAAAAAAATAGAATGTATTTTCAGCATAAACAAAATTCACGAGTCAACAGACAACAAGCCGCAACAATCTTCTGAGACAAAGTGCGAATATTATATTTTCAAAGTAAGACAATAAGCATTACACCAATAATTATAAAAACAATACGCAAATACCGTTTCATACGAAGACACGAGGAAGATACTGCAGTCAAAACAGAAGTTTGAAAAAATAATATATGAGAATATAATATATAAATAAAAAAAAAATATATATATACAGATTATAAGAAGAAAAACTAAAACAAGCAAGATAATAAAAACTTACCTTATGAAATACAAAAAGAGAAGAAGAATTAACTACCACAGAATCGAAGAATAAAATGCCGTAGAAGAACAACAATCATTTACTGCTATTTGTCGAAATAAAAATATTATACTTCAAACTGAGAAAAATCTCTAAGAAAACATTTTCCACAAAGAGCCAATCAATAAATTATTATAACCTTATATGTATTCACATAAATTTTTGTATCTATATTCTGAGTAAAAATTTCATACATTATAATCTCTTATATTATAAAACACAAATAGTCTCCGTAGATACGTAGAATACGTAGAATACAATATACTTCCTACAGTCTTATCTTATTGGAAATTTGTGTTTCGATCAAATAAAAATGTAACGTTAAAATAGGTGTGTTAACACCCCACGTCACTAATATTAAAACCACTGGATGACTATTTATTTGATAAATTGTATATATTAATTTATAACGTTGATACATTAACTGGAAACTATACCAAGTGTGTATTATTTTTTACCAGGCGAATACTTAATAAAACCTATATAAAACTATAACAACATTTTTAAAAATATAGAAATAACACTATTAAACTCTTCTGTAAAATATATTGACCCTACTCAACACTTGACTGTGCTCCTTATTGGTTCATTTAATACTTGCACATTAAACTAATTAAAATGATTGCATAGGTGGTCGGAGCACAACCAGTACCTGACCGTGAACTACCAGTTCACGCAGAAATTGACAATGCCGATGCAAACGGCTGCACAGAAATGGTCGTGGTGAAGTTTGTCGAGGTACAGATGGAAGATATCGAAGAGGAAGTCATCCAGATGGACCAAGTCCTGATGAACGACGATAACGCAGAATTTATCGAAGTTCGGATGGACGAAGTCCTAATGGACGTTGACGAGGTAGTACCAGGAGAGATGGTGGACAACAATTAGGGGATGCAACTTGAAATCGAAATGTTACTCCAAGGCGTCGATGAAGAGGTCAGTGAATATTTCTTCATATTACTTATATTTATGTTTGTTAAAATTTTATAATTTCAATTGCAGTTCCAACCAATTCCCCCGGGTGTTCCGGTCCAACAGCCTAGAGGGCGTGCACCAATGATAGATCGTCCAGCTGGCATCCAACATCCGCTCCCAGAACAGCATTACATTGGGGCGTTGAATGCAGTCTGTAGAGATTGTGGTGCCCGTCACTTTCCCATCGAAAGCACCACACAGGGAGGTTTCTATACATGTTGTAATAGCGGTTTTGTGACCGTAACAGGAGAGCGGGTGTTGCAACCCACACCTGTGTTACTAATGAATTTGTTGACTTCTGATTCAAGGGAAGCCAGGAGCTTTAGAGCTGAAATTCGAAGCTACAACAACAGTTTGGCATTCGCTGCGTTCTCCAGTGACTTTAACCCCAGACATTTGCCAGGTCGTGGACCTAGGGTATTCTATGCTCAAGGACAAGTGTATCACAGGACTAACATTGAAGTCGCCCCAAACGAAAACAGGCCACCGAGATATTGTGAGTTGTATTTCGTGAGTTCTGAGCAAGCAAACCGGGCTCGCTTGCAACAGAATCCACACCGCTTATTGGAGCAAGTGCTTGCAGACCTAGACCAACTATTTCGGGATAACAATCCATACGCCCAAGCATTTCAGTAAGTTATTAAAGTCATTAAATTATATGTAATGTACTCATGAACACCAAAATCTCGGCTTAGAGCTCATAATTTGTGCACATTACATCTATAGAATATTATATTATGTACATTTACATTTGGCAAACTATTTAATTTTCACTTATAAACTGATTAAATTTCATTATTTATATGCTATTAGGTATAATTAATCATTTGTGCACACTTTGTAGGTACACAACATATTATTAAACTGTTAACTAAAAATTATTTCATTTTGAATTAAAATTGGTCTAATGTAAAAATAGATAACAACATGTATTTCACACTCCAAGAATTTTCATAATATTACAACAATTTTAATTGTAAATTAACACCACACAAAAGTGGTGACTTCCATCTATAATTTGAGTGTAGGTTGATTATTTATAATATAAATATTTAATGACAATAATATTGTTCTGTTTATGATATATTCTTACATTACATATATACATAAAAAAAACTTTTTGTCGCCTGGCTTACAAACAGTATTCAAAAGCTAATCAATGTACAAAATATGTACGAATAATAAATTAATGATTTTTACAAACTGTTTTTAAACTCATTGGTTATTACAAAAAGGGTGACTATAGAACAAATTGATAAATTACTTAAGTTATTTATTTTCATAACATTCAAACAGTATATTCACCAGTTTAGAATTTTATAGTAACAATAAACACTACAATAATATTGTATAATGGTATAATTTCAATTATTTCTATCTATATTCTTAACATTATTCCACTGAGCTTGAGCATAATTATTAATTTTTAAACACTATATTATATTACACTTTACTATCGTTCATTTTATTCACATACATAGCACCCCAATATGACTTAATATAAACTTTACAATGACCAGGCCTTACCATATTGATATACTATTACTCATTAATTTTTTATGTGTAGTTCTGTATACCTCCAGTTATTATATAAATATATGTGCAATAATTATTACACTGCAGTACTATACATCATACAAAACAAATTCAAAAAAACTAAATACAAACTATAATATAATTTAATTATATAACTAACACCTGAACATAATGATGACTGACATAAACTAAGTTTTATATGACTGTATTGTTCCTATATGTTATGTGCTTTACTGTAATTAAAAAATATATTTATAGGAACATGAGTCAGTTGTGCTCAGATGAAGAAGCCCGAGCTAGAAATGATCCCGCTGTGGCACCAAGAACAGTCAGTATACATTTCGTCGCCGACACAGCCAGAGACCAACGGCGTTACGGTCCACCCACAGCAGATGAAGTTGCAGCTGTGTTCGTCGGTGACGATGGCAGACCGCCGAGGGACATCAATCTGGTCATGTACAACAGGAATCCAATCAACGCTCATCACCGGATGCAGAACTTATCTGCAAGATCACGTCACGCTGATCCAATGCTCTATCCAGTGTTGTACCCATACGGTGAATGCGGTTGGCAAGACAACATAGTGCAGCGCGGCAACCGCGTCAACGCGGTCCGCACACGGAATACTATCCGCGAGTATGCTTGCTATAGATTGGCTATTCGTTACCAAGGAAATAACAACTTGCATAACAACCAGTTTAGTATATTACACAGAGGTGGATTTTTGTTACAGATGTACGTGTGTGATCTATATGTTAGAATGGAATCAAACAATCTGAACTACATCATTCGGAATCAGGGTACGCTCCTTGCAGAAGCGTATCGAGGCCTTGTGGACCACGTCAACCAACAGCTCCACTTGGACGCGCCAGCTAACCCCTTGGCCGTCGGCCGTAGAGTCATTTTACCTTCGACGTTCGTCGGGAGTCCCCGGTACAATAAAGGCTGTTATCATGACGCTATTTCCATTGTGCGAAAATTCGGTAAGCCTGATCTCTTCGTTACTTTTACATGCAATCCTAGGTGGCCAGAGATCACAGAAAACCTAGGGACATACACTCTGGCGAACGACAGGCCTGACCTGGTAGCCAGAGTTTTCCACGTCAAACTTAAGGCTCTTATGCACGACATAACAGTCGGTAGGATTTTTGGCAGGGGCGTCATTTGGGGGTGGGCAGGGTGTGCGACGGCACCACTGATATAATAGAATAAATAATTGGCCCTCCATTAATGTTCCTATGCGCCGATATGATTACTATTAAAAATTAATAAAATATTCTTGGCCCAGTGGCGCTGAAGTCCAACATTTTAACTATGGCATTAGACACCTCCACATAAAATTTTGACACCCACCTATTTATTATAATTACCTTACCATACTCAAAGTAAATATATATTTTGGCGCCACTGATTCATGCATGTAATTTAATTTTTTTTTTTTTTTATCAGCTTTATTATCAAATGTATCCCTATTTGATAACCGTGTGAAGCGAGTTTTATTATGTAAGACAGTTCGTGCCAGCCCGCTGGTATCAGCTATAGTGGAGTAAGCATAGCATAGCTGATAAAATAAATACTAAATACTTTAAACGGCATGGTTATTGTTTAAATATTAATGTTAAAGTTGGCCTGGTTAAATGTTAAAATTGGCCTGCCTAAAATCTTGCACACCCGGAAAAAAAACTGAAATGACGCCCCTGATTTTTGGTAATGTAAATGCTTATGTATACACTGTTGAATTCCAGAAACGCGGTCTACCGCACGCACACATACTCATCATCCTCGGGGAGGACAGCAAGTTGCTCGACGCACAGGACGTCGACAACATTGTGTGCGCCTCCTTGCCAGACCCGGAGACTGATCGACGTCTGTTTGACTGCATGACGTCGCACATGATTCACTAACCGTGTGGTCAACTAAACCCCGACAGTCCATGTATGAATGACAACAATTGCTTAAAGAAGTTTCCGAAACAGTACTATGATGAGACTGTATACGTCTCTGACGGCGGCTACCCACAATACCGCCGTCCAAACAATGGTCTTAAGGCCCTTGTCGCACAACGTGAGGTCGGTAACGAGTTTGTCGTTCCATACAACCCATATCTACTGGCCAAATATGACGCTCACATCAATGTTGAGGTTTGCTCCACCATTAAGATTGTAAAGTACATTTATAAATATGTCTACAAGGGACATGACGCAGCTACTTTGGCCTTACAGGACGGAAATGAAGTTGTAATATATAATATTTAGACTTAAAACACGAGACAAATAATGAAAACGGACCATATTATGGAGTGTGGGTGGTCCGATATGCATATATACGTACGCATTAGGCACATATATACCTACAATATACGCACTTCTTTTACATACACGCAGCACCTGCAACACATAAATAATATTCTACACCTCTCCGACCAGATATTTAGTGGAGACAACACAATGAAATATCAACGGCGCCAGTAAACACCGTATATTATAAAATCATGAAAGCATTCTTTCATATACATATACGTACATCACACGTGTACGTACACATATATATATTATATACTTCAAGTCCCCTTCGATAATTCTCCAATCAAGACGTTCGGTCAAAACAAAACTATAAATTACCAGCTGTACCGTTGTCACACCACACGAAATAATAAAAATATATCAATACTTTAATCCATGCATAAGAAGAAGGGATCAACAAAAATCATATATAAGGGCCACAGAAAATCGACTCCATGCCACGAAGACTCCCGGGTTTGACGCCTTGCGGCTACAACCGCGGACCTCACATTAGCGCTGTGCGCTATTCGAGAGCCGCGGAGGTTCACGGTCGACGTACGGTGGCCCAGTCCGCCGACCGCGCGTCGTCTACGGACCACGAGCACCGGGACCGAGGTCCCGTACCAAGAAGACAGGCCGAGTGCCGCCTAAATTCGCCTGGTCTGGCTGTGCGCTATCCCCACACAGAGTGTTTCTGGTTACACTCAACCTCCGATGATACTACACCGGTATAGCGGCTAGACGCCCGAGAGGAACCGACAGCGTACCGGTGACTCGCGCCTCCGGGACGTGGCGGCCGTTCATCAGAGGTTTTCGCCTGTCAGCGAGAACTTAGAATAAGCATCTATTGACTTAACCACAAAGTATTCGCAAGAATACAACCACCACGATTCCTACCGGCAACGGACGTCCAGGGGCGTGAACCATCACTGGACGCCCGCGGTGAGTGGCGTCGTGACCGACGGGGCCCCACTCACTCCCGTGGCACTGAAGCGTCTTCAGTCAGACTTTCGCCCCCTCAGAGTCTACCAGTTCTGTCGGCAAAACGGGCATTGGTTTGCCTTTACCGCGGACGGGCGTCCGCGAGGTGCGAAATTAATCTCGGCCACCACCCTTTCGAACTATCTTCAGCAAGGACCCGTGTTCTTGGGTCAGTCTGGCCAAACGCCCAGACCCGGATGCCTGCCTAGCCGAGGCGCCCAGCCCAAGCTGACGGCAGCCCTACCTTTCAGTCAAAGGTGGGACACTTTGCGACGACCACCCTCGCCTACCGAATTAGGGACTCTAAGCAGACGAGCCGTCAGCCGCGAGCCCGTAACACTCACCGCAGTGTCCCGGAGACATGCCCAAACCCGGCTTACGCTGAGACGCCCGGCTGCTGGACGGAGCGAACTCCGGCGCCCGTGCCCTCAACTCGTGTTGAGAGCACCACCGCCTGGGTCGGTTGCCCAGCCGGCGACCGTGAACCGGCCCAGAGGACATACTGTCCGGAACTACGGGTCATTTAATCGAAGCTGTCCGCGGCTGGTTATTAGTTATTCGCCAGCTACCCGACTCGGAAGCTACCGAGGGAACCGGGCTTTCCTCTATCCGCAACCCGAGGACGCGATCTATACCGTGCGTCCACGGTCGCGAAACTCACAGTAGGCGGCTGTGGTTTCGCTAGATCGACTCCATGCCAGTGTCTATTCCGGAGATGCACAAGGTCCACGCCAGTCAACATCACGATCTTTTTCCACTGCTGTCCAAGCCATCACTGTGCGTTTATGCGTATACAATATATGTATATTGAACCATTCCTTCACCCGGTATGTCTGTCTAAATTGGTTGTCTCTTTATCAGTTAAATCAAAATTGTTCATCTTTTTACACTAACCTATCCATTGGTCTTTCAAAACATAAGGTTCTGTGACAGTCATCATATTATAGGTCTGTCACATCGTTACTACACATTTATATTTTAGAACATAAGTATAGTAATAAGTGCTCAATTAACTTAAATTACACTCGGTCGACGGTTGGACTATACGTACTAGCTGCCACGAGTGTAGGGATTCTAAGAGCTTTATTAGAATATAAGTATAGAAGTAAGTGCTCAATTAACTTAAATTACATTCGGTCGACGGTTGGACTATACGTACTAGCTGCCACGAGTGTAGGGATTCTAAGAGCTACATTAGAATATAAGTATAGAAGTAAGTGCTCAATTAACTTAAATTACATTCGGTCGACGGTTGGACTATACGTACTAGCTGCCACGAATGTAGGAATTCTAAGAGCTGTGTTCAAGATATAAATGTGTAATACCAAATATCCATCACATTAAATTACATTCGGTTAGTGGAGAGAGTATACGTAGGTACTCCTGTTACGAATGTAAGGATTTTGAGAATATATATGGTGACGGTCACAGGTAGAAATTATATACGAAATCCTATAGATCACATAAAATAATATACATATATTGTCATCGTGATATCGACTGTCGAACACGACCCCGAAGAACTACAAACCACTTAAAAGAAAACCAGCTACAGTGAGGTAAGTGTTTAAATGTTTATATAATAAAAGTAGGTAATTTAAATATCATTAGACAGTTAGGTACAACCCAGTAGTAGGGCGATCATATGCGGAAATCTCCAATATTTATTATAACACACATATCTCTCCCCTATAACCATTACCTTCCCCTACAGCCATATTCTCCCCTATACAACTAATTTGTCCCCCGCGTATTTTCACCTTACTACAAAGTGTTAAGGTAAGCAGATTCAATAATTTATTGTTTTCATACACAGAATCTTAATACTATTGCAGCTTTCATTGTTATTCTATCATTGTATAAATTAATAATAATTACATCAACCATACACTATACTTGACCATGTAGGTACATTTTTACAACCTTTCCATTTATACTTTGCTTAATGATTAAATGCTGTACAGAGATTAGATAAGATTTAAATTGTTCAGTTAATAATTAGCACTACATTTCCCCGTACACCTACATAAAGATATGCACTACTATTTTACTACTTCACTTACATACGCATAACTTCATATTATTTTTTGCAGTTTTACATAATATATAATGTGGTTAATATAAATGATGAATAAATAAAAGGACTGTGCTTCACATTTATTATAAAATTTATAATTTATTCATACTTAATTCTTTTTTTGACAATTTTTACAAACTATTCATTATCATATGTTATATTATACAACTATTTAAATTGTACACCGATAGCACAACAGTGCGACTTAAATCTATAATTTTATGGAGGGGGTGCTGTGTTCGGATATATATATGTGTAATTCATTACAGATTAAACGATTAATGTACAACAGTTGTATTCATACATTTATACTGCATACCTACATAACTACATTAATTAACTTATTTTACATAATATCATGTATGTTTAAATTTGGCAAAACATATCATTTTTACTTATAAAAAGATTCCATTCGATTCATTTTAATGTGCATAGGTATAATTAATAATTTGATCACAATTATTCTTCACTTATCAACTGTTGCTTAATAATTATTTAAAAACATTTTATGATTTGCAAGTAGGTACTTAAGCCATAACTTGACGCATCTTTACTATTTAAACGTGCATTGGAAGGTATAATTAATAACTTTTACAGATTTAATTTAAACTTATAACAAACGGATACCTAACAGTTGTTTATTTAAATTTATATTAAGAAATAAAAACAACAACCTCTTTACAATACCAATGTATTTCAATAGCATTCCAACAGACCCTATTGTGATCACAAATATACAATTTTGTAGTAACCATACCTTCACTTGACACAATGTACAATCTTAATTATTTAAATGTATACATCAGTAAACTTCCATCATTTCAATTTAAATTATTTTTTACAACTTCATTGTCTCATTTTTTTTTATACAATTAGTACCAATCAATGAAAAACTATTAATATATATTTGTGATGTGTGATGACCTCATTGTATAAACATACAATTTATAACATTACTGTTTTTATTATATTATATATTGAATTAATTTTGATTTCAGTTACACTAACTCACGGTACGTCGGCCCACCTGAAGCCATTTGGAGGTTGTTTTCGTATGAGATACACAACAAAAGCCACACGATCATAAGACTTCCGGTCCACCTGGAAGACAATCAGACCGTGTACTTTCCTCCCGGACATGCTGAAGAACGGTTAGACGATGATAACCAACGTCGTACTAAACTAACAGAGTTCTTCACACTCAACACAAACAGCGAGGTGGCAAGACAGTACCTCTATCATGAGATACCACTACATTACACTTGGCACCAACCTAGCAGGACATGGTCGCCACGTAAAAATCGGATGGCCAACAAGACGTTGGCTCGGATGTACGTCGTCAACCCAAAGGATCAGCACCGTTTTCACATGCGACTGTTACTTCTGAACCGGAGAGGCCCACGGTCTTTCCGGGACATAAGAACAGTCGACGGGATCGTGCACGAGACATATGGGGCTGCTGCAATTGCATTGGGACTCGTAGAAAACGACGAAGCATGGCATGCGTGCATGCAAGAGTCTGCAACGTTGGACACTCCCGGCCAGCTTCGGTATCTTTTTGTCACAATACTGGTGCACTGCCAGCCTACGGAACCGCTAAGGCTGTACACGAGCAATGAAGACAGCATGATTGAAGACTTCAATCGGCGTTTGCAAGACGTTGACCGTGCGAGGGCATCGACTCTGAAGGCCATTGGAGATCTTCTACGGGTACACGGAAAAACACTTCACGACTACGGTCTGCCCATCCCGGACGACCGTCTACTAGAACCAGAATTGGACAATCAACTGTTCCACGCAATAGACGTGGCGGCACGGTGAGCACCACAAGTGGACACCTTGAACGCCCAACAGCAAACAGTATTTGATCGCATCATGGTGGCGGTCAATGACTACCGGGCAAAAACATTCTACGTCGACGGACCCGGAGGCACCGGAAAAACAACGCTTTATGGATGCCTAAAATGGGCACTTCAAAACCAACAACCGCCACGAGAAGTATTGTGCGTGGCATTCACGGGGATCGCCGCGTCGCACAGTGGGTGGAATTTCGAAAATAGCTGGACAAAAATAATAAATGTAACATAATTTTGTTTAATGTTTTTTTACGTATAATTTACAGGAGTTGAATAATATTGAACATTGGTTATAAGTCGTCTTAAATATACATTAAACAAATTTAACATAATAATATTTAACATTTAATATACTATTTTATTCAGATTCTGAGTTTGGAATAGCAACGGTTTTTTCTCTAGGTATTGAATCTGAACTAGTTAAAAGAGTTAACACTTCTGGGGATATTGGCACCATTTTTTTGGAAGGATTTGGCCGTATTGATGATATAACCGGATCAGAAGTAACGATTAAACGATGAAGAAGATCTATATTTGTATCAATCCGACTGGTTTTCCTAGTGAAATGTTCTCGAAAAGATCTGTAATGCTTATTTCTCGCTTCCGAGGCTTCCTCAGATAATTGCCCAATTGGTAGCAAACAATGTTTTATAACATCGGCACCGTGCAATAAAATTTTGTGGACACTAGCTGGCATATAGTACCAGTTATAATATTCTATGTAAAGTTTTGCCGTATCCATAGCATACTTTTCAAATGCCGAAATATTTATATGAAAACCACTTGAAATTGTTGCAAGTATTACTCCAAATCTAGATATTAGTTCTACATTCAATCCGGTGATTTCTGCTGATAATAAAGCATTTTCAAAAAACCTCCGAGCAGTATTACCATCATTGCTTGACCCACAACCTTGTTTAGGTTGATCAATAATAATACCAACTTCTTTTCGAAAACGATTGATTATATACGTTTTTCTACGTTTAAATGATTGTTTGTCTTCCGGGCTTCTTATTTGCCATTTCTTCACTTCCAACCTGTACGAAATATGCATGAGACATTCAAAAAATCGTATATGTGCATGGAGAGTAGACAAACCAAACGAATAAGTCGATACATTATTAGTTCTATTTTTAGCTAATTCTAAGTTATTAGTATATTTTGGAGATACTCCACAAATATAACAAACTTGGGAACTTGTGTCGGTTATTGAATTGCAAACTTTTCCATCAATCATGGTGAGCAACAATTTATTATTGATTTTTAGATTTGTTGAGCCAATAATCACTTTTGTTGGTTCAAGGTCGTTAATTTGATTTTCAATATACATAACTTCATTTTTTATGGTATCTTTTGTTTCTTTTTCAAATAAAAACCGAACTGGTCTGCAAAACTTAGTTGATGATGGACGTGGATTTTTCCATAATGTTATTTTTTCACTATTGGATTTTTGAAGTCCATGTATTTGAATTGGTACAAGAGATGTCATTAAAAGATTTGAATCACAAAAAGTATCATTAGTGAATTTCTGTTTGTATTCCCTTTGACCAGAACTTCCGTCAAAACCCCATTTATAAATACATTCTACTGAATCTGGTTGTATATCATTTATACATTGCTGAAGAACTATATCTTGTACTTTGACGATTCGGGAAGTTGTAATATTTAATATGGCCTGCAATTTAATTTCCGCAGATGATTCGCTAACGACAATATTGTGGTCAGGTGGATAACATTCTTTTTTTACACTTTTTATAACATCGTAAGAAGGAAAAACATACACTTCTTTCTCTTTTAGTCGTTGGCGTAATGTCATATATTGTTGCTTGGTCAAGTTTAAATCTACAAGAATAGCCAACACTTCTTCTGGAGAAAACATTTTATTATTATTAGACTTACGCATGGACATTTTATATGCTTTTTTAAATTTATGAGCTCGAGTTGGTGTTTTTTCGGTCACTTCTTGAATAACTGACGAAGCATGCCTTTTACCAGAACGGTGTAAGCTTAGACGAGAAGCAAATGCTAATTCCTGAGAACTATGCGAGTCTAACAAATGTTGAACCTTTCTTTTTTTTGTTTTTTCACAGCTTTCTTGAAAAGGTTTTTTTGGACGACCGCGGCCTTCAGTCATAGTATTATTAGGCTCATTTTTTTTAAAAGAAAACATTAATTTAGTATCCAGCCAGAGAGAGTATTTTAAATACAATTTATTTGCACTACGACCACACTCTTTCCATTTTTTTTTGAAGGCTTGATAAAAAAGTAAAAATGACCGAAGGAATATTTGTCTGAATACTGCGTACATTTAACTTATTTTCTACATATTCAATTATGATTTTTCGAGATTGGGCATCCAGTGGTCTTATATTTCCATTTTTTCTTAAAAATTCAAATAATTCTCTACGCATAACACCTGACAAAAATGATAATTATTTTAATAGAAGCAACGAAGAGCAAACAAAATATACATAAAATTAAATTTTATGAACTGTATAACAATTTGGCATACTATTTATAGAGGTCAGTTTTGACCATTTTTTTAAAACTACCATTAAATTTAAAATATTTAAAATTAAACGTATAATTATGCATTGATTATTTATAATACTATTAAATGGGTGGTTAAAATTATTATTATGAAACATAAACTCTAATACATACCTTCATTAGTAACCTCCATCGTAAATGAAATATAAAAACCGGAAATTGAATGACTATTACCACTTGAATTCTCAAGAGCAAATGAGGCAAAATATTGTATGACTGACCAATTATTATCTTATCGCAATATATAAATATCATTATCTGTCAAAAACTGCTGATAATTTTTGTATTTTGTTGACTATAACATTCTTATAAACGAATAACATCAATTTCAAAACAATTATGAGTTAAATGAAAATTATATTTTTGTCCAGCTATTTTCGAAGTTCCGCCCACTGTGCGTCGCTCATGGACGGCGGAATGACAGTTCACTCGACGTTTGGATTGCCATTTGGTACGCTGACCGACTACGATACATCCAACATCTCCTTGCAATCCATGCGCGCACAGAGGATACGTGATGCGGCGCTCATAGTCTGGGACGAATCGCCAATGTCACCGGGAACACAGCTCACAGTGGTCGATCGCTTACTCAGAGACATCATGGGAAAACAAACAATACCGTTCGGGGGCAAACCGGTCCTATTCGTGGGCGACTTCCGACAGATATTGCCCGTCGTACGCAGAGGGAATAGAAGCGCCATCGTCTTGGCGTCAATCAAACAAAACTTTTTGTGGAGAAACACGGAGAAGTTTGAACTGACCCAAAACATGCGCGCCGGGAACGACGCGGACTTCGCAGATTGGATACTGAAGCTCGGCAACGGACAACTACCAGTGGTCTACGGTATTGAGGATACGGTCGAAATCCCCAAGGAAATGGTATGTGATATCAATGAATTAGTTGAATTTGTTTATCCACAGCAAATGTCGTTGACTAACGTCTACAATTTTGCTCGGAGAATTATTCTTTGTCCCAAGAACGAAGAATGCCGTCAACTAAATCGCCAAGTACTCCTACGCGTTGCAGGGGCCGAATGGACCTACTAAAGCATAGACACGGTGATGGCCGACGACCCGGACGAGGTCGCCAACTATCCCACTGAGTTTCTCAACTCTCTGGAACTAAACGGCCTCCCCCGCACGCGTTGACCCTCAAGGTCGGTGTCTTAGTCATGTTGCTAAGGAATCTCGATCCAAGTAGACAACTGTGCAACGGTACAAGGCTGGTGGTCACCGAATTGCGGCGATACAACTTCAAGGCAAGGATGTTGTCCGTTGGCGGCGACGCACCGGACGACATAGTCATACCTGCTATCCCGGTCACTTCAGGCAGTGAGGATGATCTTCCATTCCAATTGAAGCGGCTACAGTTTCCGGTACAGTTGTCGTTCGCAATGACCATCAATAAATCCCAGGGTCAAACGTTTGACAGGGTTGGTTTGCATCTGCCGTCACCCGTGTTCACTCATGGACAATTGTACGTTGCGTTTTCGCGAGTGAGAAACGCTCAATCCGTCAAAGTCGGTATGTACGCTGACGGCCACGGTCGGTTTGTCACAAAGAACATTGTGTACAGAGAAGTATTACCTCTCAGGGTATAATCTCGGTGAATTGACAAAACAAAAAAAATATATCAAACTTCAAATTAAATATTTTTTTGTTCACATTAGTTTTCTCTTCAATAATGATATATTTTTTTTGAGACATACTAGCCTGAGATTACAGACGTACTTAAATACAACATTGTTATGTTGTACCATCATGGATTTATGTGATCCACCGGGCATTCAATCAAAGCATTTAATCCTTAGGGATCCGTATATCTGGGATATAACTGTACAATAAAGTCTACAAGAACTTAATGAACATCAAATCTGATCTGTGTGATCAAATGGATCTGTGTGATCCAAGTCTGTGTGACACATGGTTCATAAGCAGTCATAAGTACGACTCGCGAAGGAGAGAAAGTTCGACAACCTCCACGTGGTTCTCTCTGGATGCGGATTTTGTAAAAAATACGTAACTGATGTCGAACATGCATTTAACCTGGCTACAACTCGCACACTATGTGGTAAATTATTTAGAATTATTTATGTACTCTAAAAATATATCAGCAGCTGATATTTGTATGCATTTGTATTATTTCAGAAACATTATACTAGAAATGACTATCAATGCAGGTGTAACAGAAACAGAATCATTGTTGGACTGCTACTAAGACAAAGGGGAAATACGACAAACTCTACGTGCTTCTCTCTTGATACAGATTTTGTAATGTATTTGTATCAAATGTCAAACATGCATTTAAACTGGCTACGACTCGCACACTATGTGGTAAATTATTTAGAATTATTTATGTACTCTAAAAATATATCAGCAGATATATGTATGCATTTGTATTATTTCAGAAACATTATACTAGAAATGACTATCAATGTAGGTGTAATAGAAACAGAATCATTGTTGGACTCCTACTAAGACATAGGGGAAATTCGACAACCTCTACGTGCTTCTCTCTTGATGCGGATTTTGTAATGTATTTGTATCAAATGTCAAACATGCGTTTAAACTGGCTACGACTCGCACACTATGTGGTAAATTATTTAGAATTATTTATGTACTCTAAAATATATCAGCAGATATTTGTATGCAATTGTATTATTTCAGAAACATTATACTAGAAATGACTTCATCAATGCAGATGTAGCAGAAACACAACAAAAAGATTCATCATTGTATCAATACTGATTACTAATTTGCAACTAAACCATTCTCTGATAACCATAAGAATTACTACAGCTAACACTTAATTATTATTCATTGTTAATTTGTAACTGATGTAGCTTACACACACACACACATATATATATATATGTATATACACTTAAATTGATTAATAGTAAGTTTCATACACAAATTATTATAATTTCAAAAGAATATATTATCTACTATAACCAGAGTTTGTAAGAAATTTTCAATTTTGTTGTATGTACAATATGTTTCATTTCTACGTATTGCAGTCGACGCACGATTCAATTAATTTTTTTTAAACATCATTAAACTACACTATATTGTATGTTTGAATTTGTATTGCTTAACAATGTCTTTCATATGTAATAAACATAATGAGGTATGATTAGATATTTTGCCACCCCAAATAATTTTCATTGAAAAAATATTATACAATTACTGATTAGTTATACCTAATTGATTATACATTATTTGTAATTTAAAAAATGTGCTCTGCTGTACTGTAGGTTATAAGTGGGTCACTGTATAATGGATGGTATTAAATTTGAATTCAATGATATAATATCATTGTATAAGAAAAACGATTCTGAGTGGAGACGGTATGTCAGTCTAGGTTAAGACATATTATATACATATTACATATATATCGTATTAAAATAAAATTGACCTATAATAAATTCCAAATTAATCATATCACAATATCCATTAGGTACTTATAAGCGTTATACATCAACAACAAACCGTGATACTATCATAGATATATAAATATAATAGTACACTTTAGAAGTTTCAAGTACCCACGAATAATATTATACAATCACAACAAAATAACTAAAATAGTTATTCTAGGTTTTTTAATATATAATTTCATCCAAATTTGAATTTAAAATGTCTGTAAAAAATAACTGTGTTCATATATTTTTTAGATTTTTTGGTTACAGTATGAACTATTCATGAGAACCTCTGTTTTAAATTTGTAGTCTTTAGCTATAAAAACTGAACATTTTATAATTTATTAATTACAATGATTGATAATTTTCGAGATTGTGATAAATTTTGTCAAAATTCGATGTTTAAATGCTTATAAAAAGAAATTGTACATATGTATTTGAAATATTTTTCAAACTGATATTGTAACAATATATCGGGAGCCTTGTATTAAATTTTTATACTTTTTGACCCAACAGATAAAACTTTATTGATATTTATAGAAAAAAAAAACTAAAAAAATCGAAAACTGAAAATGTCCATAAACAGCTCAAAAATATTTTCAAAATTGTATAGTGTTTAGAAAATGCTAATATAAACATTCAGTGAAATTTTCATGTATCTATAGTTATTCGTTTTAGAATTATAACAAAATAAGGAAATCGCTATATGAGAAATCGACTGAATCTCCAATGTTTTAAAAATTTGAATTCCAAACACTCATAAAAATTTAATTTGACTTTCTTATAGACATTTTTTTTTGATAAATGTAGAAAATCTTATAAGGAATCTTGTATTACATTTTCATATCTTTTATTAGCCATTGGTTAACAATTAATGTTACCATTAATATTATTCATTAACTAATAATACCAACAATAATTTATTCGAGCCTATGCATACCTACCGTTTTAAAGGAGAGTTATGCAAACTTATAAATATGATAACATCTGTTATATATATGTTGTAATATAACTTAGGTTAGGTTATGTATAAAAAAAAACACTTAAAAATAACTGTTGTTATATATTATATATATATATTTCTATTTATAACTTAATAACTTATACATTATTCATTCTGAAAATATATACAAACACAAATTAGAATTAGACAATAAAAAGAACACAAAAATTAGTACACAGGAACTTTTTATAGCTTACCACTAGCTTGCTGTCATCCTATAAACAATTAAAATTTAAAAACATTTATAACTAACATGTATATTACAAATATATTACAATATTATACTCACTCCTACATTCATAGAGGCCATATCGTGGCCCATAGATGACACAGCACTCGAGCCACGGTCATGGCCCGAGTGCTGGTGCGAAGTTCTGGCACCATTCCCCAACGACGGGGGGGCCGAGTCCCGCAGCCGCTGTGAGGTCGTCTCTCTCGGAGACCGATCTCGCCGCCGAGGGGGGGACCGGTCTCGCCGACGGGTGGAGGACCGGTCTCGCCGGCGGGGGAGGACCGGTCTCGCCGGCGGGGGGGGGGGGCGGTCCCTCTGAACTTTTGGTCTTCTGCCTGCATAATAAATAATATTTTAGATGCATTGCCTACGATCACATATATAATATACACAAAATACACTTACAATGGCGGGCCAGGTGACCAGGTTTTCTGCAATTGTAGCATTCTGAAAAAGAAAAGCGAACAACATTACCATGTTTATCCATAGACCTATAATCTAATGGACAACGCTTAGAGAGAGAAGTAAGAGGTCCAATATACAGTATTAGTTTCGTAAGTCTATGATTTCCCACATTATGTTTTTTCTCTCTTTCTCTTATATGATTTCATCAAGATTCCCCACTATGTTCCTTCTTACTCACTCTATATTGGCGTTACTCAGTGATGGTTGGGTAGTGGGGGAGGCGCAATCCATTAGTTTATAGGTCTATATGTAAGAAAAAAAGTCCCCGGAAAATAGTCCCGGCTAAAATGCACTTTACCACACCCCTCACGAATTTCGATTTTTTTTTTTTTTTTAAGAAGTGTTTTTCAACGCTGATTTCGAAACTGTTTGAATTTTTGTGCGGAAACCATTATTTTGGAAGTTATAGCCTCCCAAAGTTAACGATTTTACGTTTATACGCATTTGCGCAACATTACTATATTACCGCGCGGAGCGACGGCGCCGAGAAGCACAGCGATGAGTGCCGCTAACAAGGGATCACTTCCCATACTATACAACATAACTGCAACAAAAATGCAATTTTCTTAACCCTGTAACCCACTTGGGGAGGTGTTGCACAGCAAGTCGGGGGATATTTTCGATTTGTGGAGCGCATTGACGGCGCCGAGGAGCATAGCGACGAGTGCCGCATCACTGTACGATGTTTTTTCAAATTGGTGGCTCGGTGCAACAAAAATGCAATTTTCTCAACCCTGTGACCCACTTGGGGAGGTGTTGCACAGCAAGTCGGGGGATATTTTCGATTTGCGGAGCGGAGGTATATAGGTATAATAGGTACTACAATATACTCATTAGCTTATCTACCTGATATAATTATCATCAAGATAATTGAATATAACAATATTTGTAATAATATACAATTTAGTTATAATGAAATAGTTATAAAATAGCGATATTGATATAAACATAGAACGAAGACCAATTAAAATGTGCAATTTTGTGCAATTTTGAAACAGATGAAGAAAATGCTGATAATATTGTTTATTAAATATTTAACATTGTGTATAAGTACAATATACAATAAAATAAAAAAATTGAATTTCAACTTTAAAATTATTGTCCCCGTAAAAAGAATTTAAATAGGTTATACACGCTCCGCGCGGCGGTAATGCATAGTGGTGTTGAGCGCATGCGTATAAACGTAAAACCGCCAACTTTGGAAGGCTATAACTTCCAAAATAATGGTTTCAAACAGTTTCGAAATCAGCGTTGAAAAACACGTATTTTTTAAAAAAAATCGGAATTTGTGAGGGGCGTGGTAAAGTGCATTTGTTCCAATAGTTCCCGGTAAAAGTCTCACGGAAAAAAAAAGTCTCCAAATTACTATTTGATTTAAATTCTGTCTTTTATCATATAGGTATTTATTAAGTACATAGCCCATAGGTAAAACATGTTACATATTTGTATTGAAAATTATTAACAATCAACTAAATTAAATAGATACCTTTCTAGGATTAAAAATTATTGTAGATAAGTATTTATATACATAATTAAATACATTTTAAATTTATTGAAAATAATATAATATCTTAAACATATAATAATATATAAAATTTGTCAACCCAATTTATTTAGAAACATAGATATACCAGTATATAACAGTATAGAGGAAATATCGTTTTATTTATTCTACAATGAGAGACTTTGTTTCCGTGGGACTTTCTTACCGGGGACTTTTTTCCCGTTTACCGTATATACGTCATGACAATTGACAATATTTATACATACTTTTAGATGCTACAATTGCAGAAGATGGTGGGTGGTTGGATGCAGCCTGCACCGTCACTTTGCAATTTTGAAAATGAAACATTCTACAACGAAAAATTAACATTAGTAAAGTTGTCAAAAAAAACAAAAAAAAAAGTGAAAAATATAATAAAGTAACGAGTACTCATTTCCACTGGTCGATGGCAAATAAATATAGAATTGATTCCACTGTTTAGTTTTGCCTTGCATTTTAGTAATGGTATTTACCGATGTTATTACCAGCACCGCGGGTCTGTCAAAATCGTTGAGCATTGACAAAAAGCTTATTAAAATTAAATAGGTAACATTTGGTAATACTGCTGTCACGTGATGGCAGAGTAAACAGTGATAAGCTCAGTGGACCTGGGCGGCTCTCCGCTCCGACTTCGGGCGAGTGCGACTTTCTTCCACGAGCGTCTGTGCGAAACGTTCGTTTTTAGGAATTGCGTATACTACTATACAAATTTACACTCTTTTTTTTTTTCTTACCATTTTTTATCCTACCTATTTTTTTTTTACTACGTTTGGCGTTTTATAGACTAATGAGTACTATTTTTTTTATTATTTAAAGCTTAATTGTTCACCCCGTGTACTTATACATCATTACAGTTTATTTACTGCAATTCACACTTTATATTGGCATAATTGCAATTTAGCTCCCCCTCGCCATTTTGAATTTTTTTTATCGAAACTTATGTAACTCATCGATTTAAGAACGATGATGCAATCAAAATTTGTCGCTCTCACTTAATTTCGAAGTTTTAGCCTCCCAAAGCTAACGATTTAGACGCATACGCGCAACACTACTAATGCCGCACGAGGACCTCGAGTTTGGCGACCGGAGAACTTTTTTAGTTGTTTTTATACTTAAACTGTGTAACACTGTATTACGAAATAACTTACCCTGTAACCTACTTAAGATGGTATTGCATAGCAAGTCGGGAGATATTTTTGATTTGCGGAATTCGACCTTGACCGGATCGTCCTCGATTTGAGTATCTGTGAATTCTAATTTGTCTGCAATTATATTTTTCAATTTATTACCTTCGTTTTCGAATATAATACCACTAGACATTGAAATTCTATTTGTTTTCGAATAATACACACGATAACCTTTCGTGTTATCCGAATAGCCAACAAATATTCCTTTTTCACTTTTAGGGTCCCACTTTTTACGTTTTTGCTTTGGTATGTGTGTATATACGACAGAACCAAAAATTCGTAAGTGTTTAATGTCTGGCATTACCTTATAATATAACTCGTATGGTGAGTTATTTTTAACTGAACTGGTTCCTGTTCGATTAAGCGTGTAAACAGCCATGTTTACCGCCTCCGCCCAAAGTGATACATCCAAATTTTTCTCACAAATCATTGTCCTCGCTGACTCTACTATTGTACGATTTTCCTGTTTCACTTTTCCATTTTGCTGTGGTGTGTAGGGAACTGTTAACTGATGTCGAATCCCGTGTTTTTGCAAAATACCCGTAATTTCTTTATTTACGAATTCTAATCCGTTATCCGCTCGTAATATTTTGACCTTAGAACCTGTTTTTGTTTCAACACTTTTTATGAACGTCTCAAAAATATTTTTAACATCATATTTATTTTTAATAAAATATACCGTTCTATAATGCGAGTAGTCGTCTTTGAATAACAAGTATTTTGAACCACCTATAGAGCTTACCTCCATTGGTCCACATAGGTCTGCATGAATTAAATCACCGACATTGTGATACTCCGTATTACTTTTACTAAATGATTTACGACTTTGTTTACCTATTATACAACTGTTGCACATGAATTCGTCGTCCTTGGCCGAACATACTATTTCGTGTTTCGCCAAACAACTTTTTACGTACTGTAAATTCTGATGTGCCATGCGCTCGTGCCAAACAGACAACCTGTTTTCGACAGCTACAGTCGCGTACCCGTTTGTCGGTATTTCGACCTTGATGTTTAACTCAAACAACCTTCCGCATCTCTTACCTGAGCATACGGGTTTCCCCTGTTTAGTTAACATACACGTCTTACTATCTGACGTCATTACTAAACCTTTATCCATCGCGGCTCCGTACGAAAATAAATTAAATTTTAGTCCTGGCACGTGCAACACGTTTGCCATGTAATTTTTATTCCAATTACCGTTTACGTATGATAATATATTAATATTACCTCTACCTGCTGCATACAGATTCGTCCCATCACCTATAGTGATTTGTTGAGTGTTGTCCAGTGGTTCATAACTTGAAAACCACTCTCGATTTGCGCTCATATGATCCGAAGCGCCCGAGTCTAGTACCCACGCATCTGTTGCAATATTATTTATTCTTGACTCGCTTACGAATGCGTTCAAGTTCGCACCTACAGTACCGGTTTTACCACCGTGTACACTTTGTAGAAAATTTCTACAGTCTCTTTTATAATTACCTAGTTTACCACAGTAATAACACTTAATATTACTTTTATTAGTAAATTGATTTTTACCTTTTCCATAATTACGACTGCCGTTTCTTCCATCAGATCTGTTTTGAAATTTGGCCGGAAATGCACTCGATTTCTCTTGTTCACCAACTTCACCTTTGATCTGGATAACCCGTGATTCTTCAACCAACAATCGACTAGTCAAATTATTTATATTTTTACTTCCCGTTGGGACTGAATCCCAAGCACTGTAAAAATGATTATATTCTTTTGGTAATGTCATTAGTATTTTTATCATAACCATGTTATCCGTAACTGGTTCACCCGCTACTCTCAGTTTTCTTCCTAAATTGACCAATTTAGAAATATGCGTCGACATGTCATCTGTCGACTCCTTTGAATAACTGAAAAATTGTTGTTGAAGCAAATGTAAACTTGCCTCAGACTTCTGCTCGTAAATACTCAGCAGTTTCTCCCACATTTTAAATGCAGTCTCACAGTTAATCAAATATTGTAATGGACCATCGTCCACTGAGGTAACTATTATTTTCTGACATTTACCGTCTGCTTTTATCCAAGCGCTAGTATGCCTTTGCCAACGTGCTTTGGCTTCCTCGTCGGTCTCTGCTGCTGACTTTTTTATAGGTAGACTTGGTTTCGTCCATTCACCTGAAACTATCTAACCTACTTCCAAGGTATTTAGAATGACCTTCATCTGGAACTTCCATAACGACCAGTTTTCCGCACATAATTTTGTTATCTTCACCGTGTCTTCCATGACCGATGGTTTCCCATATACTTTCCTGTATAACAATTTATAACAAAACTTTACCTATGTACACTGTTCCGCCGTTTTCCGAAATCCAGGATATCTCCGACTGGTTGTAGTTTTCTGCGTTAATACAAATATAAAAATACTTCGATCACGAATCCACTAGACTGTATGTCTTGGTTATTGACTGGGCCCATAACCTGTTGAAAGTGAAGCTTGACGGACTAATGATGTTAGCATTAATATAATAAGTAATAACACGACAATATGATTATGTATAAGTATAATATATAATAACGTACAACTGGACAATTAAACTGTGACAGTACACACACATCGTATACGCTCTGTACAACGACGCCTGTGCAAGTGAATATTACATACATCAAAGGCCCTATATATATATGCACGACCGAGGTCATGTTACATCCGTAAAGAGAGTGAGTCTTATGCTCGTACATAACTAGTTACTATATTGTACACACGTGTCAAGGCTGACTACATATACTACATATTAATTATATATTTCAACAAGAGTACTTTCAAATATTCAACTAACAAGTGACAAAATTGATGAAATACATATGGCTAAAATATTACCAAACAAACTTGGGTCAGCAGAATTTATTCTTATTCTATGCATATGGGAACCAATTTTGGGATCACTTCAAATTGTATCTAAAACTTTACAGTCTGTTCATCTTAGCTTAAACAAAGCTTCAATACAGTTACAAAAGGCTACTGAAAGTATAGAAAAAATGAGACAAGAGTACGAAAAAATAACTGATAACGCAAGCAAATTGTGTGAAACATAGAATATACCATTTAAATTTGATAAAAAGCGTCAACGATTTTCTGTAAGGCATTTTGACGAAGTAGATAGTGATTATCGACTTACAGTAATGGAAAATAATTTTAAGATAAATGTATTTTACCCAGTAATTGATACAACATTGATGCAACTTAGAGAAAGGTTTAAAGGAATGCAAATGGTTTGTGAAGATTTTAGTATACTTATTCCTCAAACATTAGTAGAAATGTCTGAAGAACTTTTAATAAAATCAGCGTATGACTTTACCATTAAATACAAAGATGATATAAGTTCAGATTTTAGAAGACAAATTATCTCTTTAAAAGCATATTTATCATCAACTTATCAAGAAAACTCACTTCAAAAAATGACTGTTCAAAATTTAGGAGAAATCATTATCAAAGATGACTTAACTTCTATATTTCCAGATGTTTTTACTGGTATAATCATTTTTATAACTATACCAGTAACATCTACTTCAGCAGAAAGGTCATTCTCAAAGTTAAAACTTATTAAAAACTATTTGCGCAACTCTATAGGTCAAGACATCGCTATTCTGAACATCGAAAGACTTCAAGCAGAAAACATTAATGTAGACAAAATCATTGAAGACTTTGAAAATTTAAAAGCAAGAAAAAAGAATTTTCTTCGATAGCTTATAATTTAGTTTTGAAAATTATATACTTTTAACATTTTTAATTAATATTATTATTTTATTCAATTACATTTATGATGTTCAAATTTCAAAATATTTTTTATGACTTACCTACCTAAGAGTTATAATTATATTATTTATTTACCCACATTTATATGTAAAATTATTTAATTTTTATGTTGTTTCTAAACTACAAGTTATACTTATTGTTAAAAAAAAATGTCTTATTAGGAAAATAAATATGGAGATTTTCAAATAAGTATTTTTTTTAGGAAAAAGGGGCCCAACAGAGTTTTCACACACAGGCCCAATCAAATCTAGTTACGGCACTGCTTCTACTAACAGATATTTGGACTATTATATTTAGAGTTATTCATACAGACATAAATTATCACAAGAAGTGTATGAAAGTTTTTGACATAGACATAATAGTGATAAAAGGTATTACAACTATTATTAAATAGATACAAAGTAAAAACAAATATAAAAAGTTACTTAATATAATAATATACTAACAGATATTTAGATTGTTATAAAAAGTTATTCATACAAACATGAATAGGAAAGTTATAGTAGAGAGCTTATAATAACAATAATTGGTAGTATGAACAGATATTTAGATTATTATAAAAAGTTATAAGTTCCGACATAAATTGAAAATTGTGTTTAAAAGTTATCGGCATAGACATAATAGTAAAATAATAATAATAATAATTGGTGGTTACAAAGTACAAAACAAAATGTAAAAAGTCACATAATCTATAAATGTTCAATCAATACAATCATAGCATACGTTTGTAAATACAATCTCAACCCTAAAAATTCTACTAACAGATATTTAGATTATTATAAAAATGTATCCGTTCAGATGTGAGTAGTAAATTGTGTTTAAAAGTAAATATTATATAATTAAAAGTAAAAACAAATTTAAAAATGTACATAATATCATAGTATAATATATAATGAATATAGTAAATATACTAACAGATATTTAGATTGTTCTAAAAAAGTTTATTCATACAGACATGAAAAGCAAAGTTATAGAGAGCTTATAATAACAATTGTTGGTTGAATACCAACTATAATAATATTATATGCACAGATATTTAGATTATTATAAAAAGTTGTCCGTTCAAATATAAATTGCAAATTGTATTTAAAAGTTATTAGCATAGACATAATAGTGAAAACATATCATATTATATTAATAATAACAATTGGTGGTTACAAAGTATAAAACGAAATGTGAAAAGTTTCACAATAGCACAGTGTATCAAATGTAACATGACATACCGTCTCCGCTCAGAATCATTTTTCTTATACAATGATATTATATCATTGAATTCAAATTTAATTCTATCCATTATACAGTGACCCAATTGTAACCTACTGTACAGCAGAGTAGCTTTTTTTTTTAAATATTTTGAATAAAATTGGAAATTTCTTTTATTTTATAAGTTGGAAAACGAATTCCAACGGGCCCTTTAATCCATAATAAAATTAGTTTACGAACGGTTCCAAGGCACACTAAATGCTCAATTTTCTGTAAAAATTGTCCTTAGATCAACATTTGGTTTCGCAATTAATTTTTCTAGGTTGAATCTATCAGTATATAATCTTATATCAACATGTTTTCGAACATTCATCATCGTACGTCCATAAACACTGTTGTTCATTAATTTAAAATATTCTTTTTCAAAATCATTCTTAGCTTTTGATCTAAGATTAGTATTAAAATCAATAAAAACTTTCAACCAAGAAGATTGACTAAATTCTAAAACTCTATGAATATTCTCTATCTTTAAGCCTAAATTAATATAAAATTTTAGTGTTTCATAATGTGTTATATATTTTTTCTTGTCATATAAAGTTGTTAATAATTTAGGGAGTTGTTTATTATCAAATTTACTTTCTGGTGATAAAGGGAAATCTGAATGTAGATCTAGAAGTTCCTTAGGATAAGATAAATCGACTTCTAAAACATATAATTTAGGTGAGTTATCAGAAATATGCATTACATTAAAATTTTTCAGATTATCAATCCATTTGAAATTACCATTAGGTAAATATTTAATCATTGCCCAACCTTAAGATTATTTGCATCCAAGTATTCTTAAAATAAATTTTAAATTTAACTCCCATGTATTTATTATTTGCTTTTGAATATCTTTGACTACATTGAGATAAGCCACCTCTGATTCCAGATTCATACATCAATATTTGATCTATATCTGTTAATAAATCTAATTTTACTTTTGTCATTCTTGACATACTATCCCATGAAAATCCTGGTGTTGTGTAATACCACATAGGATCTAATTTATAATTTTTTAAAGAAATGTCTCTAAAATTTTCTATTATATCTGCTAACAATAAAACATCAATCTTATTATATAAACTAGTGAATTCACGAAGATTTTGTATATTAAACACTTTTCAAATTTTTTGTGAGTTTTTATATTCCTCTATAGTTATATTTTTATCAGTGGGAGAACTATAATTTTTTTCAATAGGAGGTAAACATGTTTCATTAAATTTTTCTTCACAATCCATATACTCATAGGGATAAGCTAACTTTCTAGTAACTAAATCTAAATGTTCTTTAGGAACATGTTTACTAAGTTCTTTAAATTTTAACATCAACTATAACTATTTAAAATTGTTCATAATATTCAATATCGTCTTTAATTATTTTAAATTTTTCTCTAACATTGGAGTTAAATCTGATAAATAAATCTAATAAATATCTTTCACAAGTATGACATTTATCACATTTATTATAATGATTATTTAATTGTTCTACATTCAATGTTTCCATAGGAACTATTTTATTATATATTTCAGAAATAAGTATTTCTTCATTTTTCATACGTTCAAAAAATTCTTGAGCTACGTTTGGACCAGAATATTTAACAGGAGATTTATAATCACCATTACTATATTTAATATAATAACAAAAATGATTAGATATATGTTTCTGATAACATTTTGTAAAAGACTGTATCATTTGGTTGACAAGTATATATTGGTTGAAGTGTACATTCAAAGTCAGCATAAATCACAAAAGGGACTCTTAAGGAATTATTATAATTTTTAAATTCTAAAGTTTTACTATAGGGTTCTGGTAGAACTAGGTATTTTAGCATATTTATTACTAACACAATAATGTTTATGGTCATTTAATTTATTTTCTGTATCAAAACTATTTAAACACAATTTACACAAAAGTCTTTTATGACTATCTCTTGTAACTTGACTTCCTACTAGTTTCCATACATTTTTAATCCAACAATAATGTCCTTTATTCACACTATACTCATCAGTATCCTTGTCATCCACTGTTAAATATAATAAATCTATATGATTAGTTGAAAAAGATGTTTGAAGAGATGTTGAATCAACAAGAAAATAGGTTCACAATAGAAGTTAATGTAACGGCGGAAGAACTATTGGACAAACCAACGATACAAGAAATAGAAATGGAATTAGAAATGCTGAAAAATGGAAAGGCCCCTGGAATTGATGAAGTAGTCCCTGAATGCCTAAAAAAGGAGGAAAGAAGCTGACTCAACAACTTCACAACCTAATTACTGATATATATATAACAGGAGGAGATTCCAGAATCATGGAAAATATCTGTCCTATGCCCGGTACATAAAAAGGGAGATAAAATGGATCCGAAGAACTATAGAGGAATTTCTCTGTTAAACACTTCGTACAAAGTATTATCTAACCTTCTATTAAACAAATTTAAACCATTTATTAAAGAAGTTATTGGAGAATTCCAGGCAGGATTCATGGTAGGTAAATCGACTATAGATCAGATTCATATAATAAAACAAGTTGCAGAAAAAAGCAATGAATTCAATAAAGATGTACATATGCTATTTGTGGATTTTAAAGCAGCATACGACTCAATAGATAGAAATAAATTGTGGAATGTAATGGCCCGGATAGGAATACCAGAAAAGCTTATAAGAATGATCAAAACGTGCGTACAAGGCTCTACATGCAAGGTGAATTTTTGAGGAGACCACTCAAATGAATTCCTAGTGTCGACAGGTCTCAGACAAGGAGACGCTTTGTCACCGGCTTTGTTTAACATTGCCTTAGAGTCAGTGGTGAGACAAGTCCTTAGCAAGGCGAAAGGAATAAAAATCAGTGATAACCAACAGCTTGCAATTGTAGCCTATGCTGATGATCTAGATTTAACTACAGAAAATGAGGAAAGTCTAAAACAATCTGCAAAAGAACTAATAAGGATAGGGGCAGAAATCGGTCTTAGCGTAAACGAAGAGAAAACAAAATATCTAATATTGTCCAGGAAACATCACACGGCAAGAAATTTAGAAATAGAAGGCTATTCATTTGAAAGAGTAGAACACTTCAAATACCTTGGAGCGTGGGTGAATGAAAACGCGAATAGTCACGAAGAAATAAAAGAGAGGTTGATAGCAGCAAACAGATGCTACTTTGGACTATTAACACTTTTCAAATCAAATTCTACAAAGTTTTAATTAGACCCATAGTACCCATAGTACTATACGCATGCGAGACATGGGCAACCACCAAAACGGATGAAAACAAATTGGGTGTTTTTGAAAGGAAAATACTCCGACAAATTTATGGACCAAAAAAGAATGATGTAGGTGAGTTTGAAGTCAGGACAAATGAAGAGTTAAGAAGTTTATTTAGAGAAGCCAATATTATAGGAATTATGAAGAGTTATAGATTAAGATGGGCAGGTCATGTTTGGAGATCGGAAGGAATACTGGGGAACATAACGAGATGGAGACCGAGCACGAAACGGCCCAGAGGACGACCCAGACAACGGTGGGCAGATAGAATTAAGGAAGACCTCAGAATAATAGGGATAGAGAATGGAGAAGAAGTGTCAAGGGACAGGGAGAAGTGGAGGGATGTTGTTGCTGCGGCAATGGACCTTAATGGTCTTTAAAATGCCTAAAAAAAAAAAAATATGATTAGTTTTTTCGATTTTAGTTATTTCTAAAGGTACAATTACTTTTTATCTAAACAAAAAATATTAATAGAAATATCTTTTGTTCTTTTAACAAATTTCGGAACATCTGTGGTTTTTACTGAAAATTCCATATCAAATTCATTTTTAAAAGGAATATATTTAGATACTTTTTGTGGATCTTTTTCAACATCTTTACTATGTAAATCAGATAGTATTACCCAAAGAAAACATTTATCATTTTTATTTTTAACATGGCATGTTTATTTTGAATATGTTCATTTAATGGAAAATATGAAAAACCCTTAAATGGAACATATTTATTTATATTTATTCCCAAACTTAAAATTTGATGAATTCTCCATTGAGAATCTTTCATTACAAAATCCTCTATTTCATTCACAATTTTAATTTTTGAATTTGTATAAAAATCATTTAAGTTGGAATTTTTTGTTAAAATTTCATTTTGTGTTTTAAAATTACATTCTTTATATTCCATATTTCTTCATTAGGACATTTCTTATATATAGCAAGAAACATAATAGTAACTTTACATTTTTCTTCTTTAATGCTTGTTTAAGTCATCCTTTTACTGGATTATCTAAACGATTTAAAAACACTTGTACATCTTTAATATCCATGTTATTTTAAATATTTTTTTTTAATTATTGCATTTCTTAAGTTTTGAAAAAAATATTGCATTTCAATTTTTAATTATTAATAAAATAAGTTTTATGAAAAGTATTTTAATTTATTATTGCATTTCGATTTTCTGATCTTTTTGCACATTGTTTTCTTTGTGATCTTTTATTTATATAAATTGGAGGTAGCCCAGGAATGGTACATATTATATCTACTTGTATTTTTAATGCAAATACCTTTTTCAATTAATTCTTTGGCTTCTTAAACAAATTCTTTTAAGAAATCGTTACTGTCAATAGGCTTTTCTTTACCACGGTAAATTCCAATAGGAAATACTTTATTGATATCTGAACGGATATATGCAAGAATTGGCCAAAATTGATCTGAGCTAGGTTTAAAAAGTGGTAAGCCGTCAATTCCTACAACAAGCTGAATAATTTTATTTTCATCTAAATGACTGGTGATATTCTGTTTCACTCCATTTAATATACCAAAATGATGATATTTCCCACGCTCCACGGTTCGATAATTTGAAATAGATATTTGTTTTGTATTTAAAACTGTCCTTGAATCTTTTGGTAAGGTTTCAAAACATTTATGCTGTTTGAGTATTGTTAATAATCTGTTAAGGGCATTTTGGTATATGTTAAATGAAACAGCAAATTCAGAAATTAGCTAACTCAATAAAGATACTTCATCAAAAACATCATTCCAATTAGTTAAGTCATCGTCATCATCACCCAGATCATCTTCTGAGGAATATGATGTTAATGATAATGAATGTATTAATTGAGGTATAAATTCACTATCTTCTACATCATTAGTAATGTGATTGTTTGTTATCAATTGTTGGTTGGAGTCAATATTTTCAATATTTTTTGTTATGGGAGGTTCAATAAAGATACGTGAAGTTGATGCAATATTATTTGAATTTTCAACAAACTCTTCCACTTCTTCTTGAATTCTCCTTCGTTTGGACCGGCTACTAAAATTAATTGTTTTTTTTCGGTATGACATCATAAATTATAAGGATAAAGATTTCTTAGTTTATGAACTTTTTCAAACATAAAAATGGTGATTTAAAAGAAACAACTACTAAATAAGTTACCTAATACTCATAAAACAATAAAATAATTACTACATATCTACATAGATATACAGGGTGATTTTATATCGTGAACCAGTTAATATCTCGGGAAGTATTAGTAATTTTAAAATAATTTTTTTTTTAAACTTTCTAGGTTTTACTATTTTACACTGTGTTACCATTTTGAAAATTTTAACTTCCTCCCTTATTTGATAAAACACTATCAACTTTCGATTTTCAAATGGCAATACCTATTTTCGATAACGAAAATCTATAAACATACTGAAAAAAAAAAATTTTAACGTTTACAGAATTTAATTTGAGTAAGCCGTTTACGACTTATTAATGCTGAAATATTCGTTAAATTTACTGCTACTGGGCAATTTAACAACCCAACTGTAAAAACCAGAAGTCAAAACGAAATTTTATCTCAATTTAACAATACCCATAACGGTAATAAATAATAATCAATAATAACAAGATTGATAAACAATACTATAAGAAAAAAAAAAGTGTTCCATCATCACTCCCACCAGAATACCGAGTGTCAGTGAACGACTATAGCCAGCCGCGGCCTGCAGCAGCTAGGCTTTATCAGCTATAAAGTATAAAAACAACATTTTAAATTTATCATAATGGTTACATAATATAACACTGGTTACTGATCCCTGGTATACGGTCTTATCACGTATTAGTAGATAAACGATAATAAATTCCGGTATTCGGTAAACTGTTTCTGAAAACATGTGGTTATTGAGTTTCCCATTATCAAATATTAAATATTAATTTTTAATTAATTATTATTCTTTGAACGTTAAACCACAGAATACGCTTTAAGTAAATTCTTAATTATGTGTATTATTTAAAATATAAATTTAAAGTTTAGGTAAGCCAATTATTCCAATGCATACCTATTATATTTTTTGATAGTGTTTTAATGTTGTATTTTGGTTAAAAATTTGTATTTAATTAAAAATATACTTCTATCCAATCAGAAATATTATTATGTATATGGGAATCAGATTTCATACTTAGCCGACAACTTTATTTGTATAATTTATTGGTAAGTTCAATCTAAAATTAATATATTAGAATATTATTTTTTTAGTAAATGATTTATATTTTATACATACATATTATTGACAAATAATAACCAGGGTTAAAATATTTTAATTTTATTTCAGTGGCAATTAGTAGAGTTTACATAATTCATCAAAAAATACAGTGAACTATATGACTAGACAACTAAATTTGCTCAGAAATTAATGCAAATTCATATATATATTCACTGGTACCTATCTGATGACTATAAATTAATATGGAATAAAGGAATACAATATACATACATATTTCTATATTAAATTATAATCTTTCAACAAACTAAACAATCAATTATGTAAGTATGAATTGTTTTTTAATAAATAATAACCAGGGTTAAAATATTTTAATTTTATTTCAGTGGTAATTAGTAGAGTTTATATAATTAATCAAAAAATACAGTGAACTATATGACTAGACAGGTCAATTTGACCAGCAATTAATGCAAATTTACATTGCTTGCTACTGGTATCTGATTACTATAAATTAATATGGAATAAAAGAATAAAATATCCGTATTTCTAAACATATTATATTTTAATCTTAAAACAAACTAAACAATTTATTATGTAAGTATGAATTTTTTTGTAAAATAAATAATTTGATGTTTATCATAATTTTTGCTTATTTTTTAGAAAATTAATTTTGTTTTCTTTCAAATTTCAATTGAAATTAGTAGTACTAACTTTTAATTCAAGATTGGATGAACAAATGCAAATTGTTATTTTGGATAGTCACAGCATAGTACATCTCACCTGATAATTTAATAAGTATGAATAAATAATTTTTTTTTGTAGAATAAATCATTTCTATAAATAATTTAATGTTTTTTTTTTTTTTTAGTTGCATTCGGAAAAAAAAAACAGACCAGCATCAAGACCAACTACTCCTACATTTGTAAAATTTGTTGATGGTCACATTAATAGTTAATTGTATGTTTAAATAATTAGGTTAAGTTATTGATTTACTATTTTCCATAATTAGGGCTATGGAGTTTTTATTATCCTAAATTGGCAAATTGAAAATTTTTTTTATATGATAGTGTCATTTTTATGCAATATTAAAAGATTTTTATATCATACAATTTTAATTAAAAAATAACATAATTTCAAAAATAAGCGTTAAGTTGAATAATTTTTTAAGACATCCATAGCCCTAAAAATATGTTGTAATCTAGAGTAGATAATATAAAGTATGTTCAATGTTCATTTAATTTGTATTAATTTATCTAGGGTAGTGGACATGTTAAGTGTTAATATTTTTTATTAGTTATGACCTTACCCAAATCCTGCAAAAATTTGCACTACGGAAATTTGTTCATACTCTAATAAAATTATTGATAACTAATGTGTTTATTGCCTTTGATAATTTAGTATTAAATTAATGTCCATTATTTGGTCTATTCACACACAAGATAGTTTTGATATAAAATGCAAATTATACATTATACAAAAAATATATCCCAGAATACCTAATATTTATAAATGGAAAGTCGGGTAGGCACTATGAACAACGGAGTCTGGGCCTATAGCCCCGCATCAGATTGCAATACAGGACTCCCTTCCTTGATGCACAAAACATTGTAATATCAGTCTGATGTAGGTTATGTGTTGTGTCACTTTATTTGTGTAATCAAAATGACTTACCTATTCTATTTTTTTTTTTTAGTATACACAGATTGATTTGTAATTATTAATTTTTAATGAAATGAAAACCTTAAACGATAGGGGCATTGTAAAAATGTATAACTTAAAAAAAAAAAAAAGGAATGTGTGAATAGACCCGTAACTACTTATGAATTATTTTTCTAAATACATATAAATTGTTGATTTACTTTGTTTTAAAATGAATAAATGTTATCTGTTCAATATAATCATTTACTATAGTAATTAAGATACACCACATTGTTTTAAAAACATATTTATATTGTAATTTACCAGTTATAACTCATTAATCTGATATAGAAATATAAATTATATTAAATAAATACATATGTATTATGTATAATAAACTTAAATAAATTAACAAATTATACAACTTAATATCTTCTTAATATAAAACATAATGCATAATATGTATGAACTATAAAGTATTGGTTTTTCCAAATTGACAACTTTTGATAATTTCTATATATGTATATGTATTATATCACCTTAACACAGAATTGATAGAGTGATGAATATGACATAGTTCACATAAAAAAGATAAAGGCATCTATTTCCTAAATTAACAGTTTTATTGGGTTTTCATATTGTGTTGGTTCTCAGTTGAATTAATCCTCTGGATTCCTCAATATTAAATAAATATTTTAATTTGTTGTTAACCACAACAATTGTTTCAACATTAAATCTACAATGTTCTTCTCTATAACTGAGAAAATGGATATGTGGTCATGCTTTATAGAAAGTGGAAAAAATAAAAGGAAAGCCGCTCTATTGTATAGCCAACGATTTGGACTTGAGAGGCAAGTTCCTAGTTCAAGTATTTTTTTAAGATTGGAAAAAAACCTAAAAGCTACTGGAAGTTTCAATAAAAATAAAAATAGGAAATGTACCAAAACTACAGAAGAATATTCACAAATTGTTTTACAAAAATTAGAAGAAAATCCTAATACATCTTTAAGAATAGTATCGAGTAAGTAAACATATATATATATATATATATCTTATTGTCTGGTTTTCATATTATAATTGATTAAGTTCAATATTATGTTTGATACTATTTTATTCGATGTGTTTTGTGTTTCTTTCACAAACACATTTAAACATTGATGTTATTCTGGCAAACCATGTCTCATTTTTTTGTGAATCAAACATAAAATTACTGATATTTATTAATTATGTTTTATTATTATTTATTTAGAAGAAGTAGGAATTTCTTATAGTTCAGTACAGAAAATTGCAAAAAAAAATAAATATCATCCATATAAACGAAATACTGTTCAGCATTTAAAATTTGATGATTATGAGCGTCGTCTAGTTTGGATTGCAAAGGTGCTTATTTGAATTCTATTTTTAAAAGTTTTTTTTTTTTTTAAATATTTACTTATGTCTTATAAAACATAAGGTACTTGTTGAAATCGAAGATAATCCTCAATTCTTGGAAACAATATGTTGGACTGATGAAGCTAAATTTCACAACAATGGCAATGTAAATAGTCAGAATTTGCGTTATTGGTCAAATGGTAATCCTCACTGGCACACTGAGAAGAATTTTCAAGAACGTTATGGTATAAACGTTTGGTGTGGAATCTTTTATGACAAATTGATTGGTCCATTTTTTTTTTCTGAAAATTTAAATGGTGATAAATATTTAGAATTTTTAAAAACTGAACTCCCCATACTTTTGGAGGACATACCATTATCTAGACGCAAAAATTTAGTTTGGCAGCAGGACGGTGCACCAGCCCATAATAAAAATACTGTCATACAGTATTTAAATTGCACTTTTGGTACTAATTGGATGGGAACGTACAGTCCAAAAATATGTTGGCCACCTCGTAGTCCCGATCTGACTTCGCCGGATTATTTTCTTTGGGGTTATCTTCAAAGTGTAGTTTACAAAGAAATGCCTGCTAATGTAAATGATCTTGAACAAAAAATTAAAGATGCTTGTTCAAATATCCCAAGTCATGTGTTGGTGAAAACTACTACAAATGAATTGCTTAGACGACTGGCAATTTGTTTGGAAGTAGATGGTCATCAATTTGAACATTTATTAAAATAAATTATTAATAAACTTTAATTGAGTACTTACAAGTATTGTGTTTGTGTTTGTCTGTTTTAATTAAATTTACATTTTTACATTTTAATTAAAAATATTATGTTCAATTATACCTGAACAAATAATACATAGAACAATATTAATAGATCATTAGAAATAATAATCTATTGATTACAGTTACACACTGAAAACATTGATAGTGAATAACTTAAGAGTTAATAACCAAGGTATACAATATTGTTCCAGGGTATACAAATTAATTATTTAAATTATGTAAATATTGTTAATGGTATAGCCGGTATTGGTACTATAGGTATGGTTTATAAAAATTATGACTAAGTATTACCTTGAAGATATAATTTACATGTTTTTATTTTATGGATAAGTATTTAGTCTTTTAGAAGCCACTAGTCATTAGGATTAATAAGTTCAAGACATTGAAATAAGTTTAATTAATAATAGGTAGTTTTTATTTCAGTTTATTAAAAATTAAGATTCGATAATGAATTGCTAAGCTTATCCATGTCACTAGGCATAACTGTTGGCCAACAAGATGGCAAAACATATGTTTTTGGTGATGTTTGACGTTTCAAATTTGCCAACCGAAATACAACATTAAAACACTATCAAAAAATATAATAGGTATGCATTGGAATAATTGGCTTACCTAAACTTTAAATTTATATTTTAAATAATACACATAATTAAGTATTTACTTAAAACGTATTCTGTGGTTTAACGTTCAAAGAATAATAATTAATATTCCATATTTGATAGTGGGAAACAAACATTAACGATTAACCAATAACCACATGCTTTCAGAAACAGTTCACCGGCATTTATTATCGTTTATCTACTAATACGTGATAAGACCGTATACCAGGAATCAGTAACCAATGATATATTATGTAACCATAATGGTAAATTGTAAAATGTTATTTTTATAATATTGATAGCTGATACAGCAGCGCGGTGCTGCTTTCCTAGTCGTTCACTGACACTTGGTGTTCCGGTGGGAGTGATAATACGATACTTTTTTTTTCTAATAGTATTGTTAATCTATCTTGTTATTATCGATTATGACCGTTATGGGTATTGTTAAATTGAGATAAAATTTCGTTTTGACTTCTGGTTTTTACAGTTGGGTTGTTAAATTGACCAGTAGCAGTAAATTTAACGAATATTTCAGCATTAATAAGTCGTAAACGGCTTACTCAAATTAAATTCTGTAAACGTTAAAATTTTTTTTTTCAGTATGTTTATAGATTTTCGTTATCGAAAATAGGTATTGCCATTTGAAAATCGAAAGTTGATAGTGTTTTATCAAATAAGGGAGGAAGTTAAAATTTTCAAAATGGTAACACAGTGTAAAATAGTAAAACCTAGAAAGTTTAAAAAAAAAATTATTTTAAAATTACTAATACTTCCCGAGATATTAACTGGTTCACGATAAAAAAATCACCCTGTATTATGTAATTTAATTAAAAACTACTAGTTTATTTTGTATAAATAAAATGAATATAATAAATATATATTATACAGTGTCCTACAAGGATATACCATTTATTACAACAAACAGTGTATGGAGATAAACAATTTTAATCTGTCATTTGCTAATATTTTGTCTAGGTTAAAATGTATTTATATAATATAACACTACCAGCAACGAGTGCTGGCGGCCCTGTTCATGCGATGGAGGTACCATTCGAAGAAGCCGTGGCCCGTAAGTGCCTGTGTCATGTGGAACGTCAGAGGCACCCACGGGACAGTCCTTCCTAGCCATCTTGCCTGCCAGGCAGCGATCGTGGTTTCTCTTGCCTCACGTTTCACGACCGCGCTTGAAGGCCGTTGTTCGCGGGGCTCCATTGCGGCTCGCAGTCGGGATCCGATGTACTGCCTCTCCAGTCCAAGCAGATCAACGGGCGGCATGCAGGCCAAAACCAGGGCGGCCTCGTCCGACACGGTGCGGTAGGACCGGATTACCCTCAAGGCGGCGGTCCTCTGCGGACGGATCAAGATCGCCCTAGTTCTGGCCACTTCTGTAACGGAAGGGATCCAGACGGGAGCGGCGTACAAAAACTGGCTTTCCATAACAGACGCGAGCAGTCTCCTCTTCCACTGAGCCGATCCGCCCATGTTGGGCATGAGCCTGGATAGCGCAGCAGCTGAAAGGGCCGCCTTCGCAGCGACGGTACTCGCGTATGCAGCAAAGGTCAGACGCTTGTCCAGAATAACACCGAGGTACCTGATATCATTTCGAAATGGGATCAGGTGGCCGCCGACCGTCAAACGTGGTGGGACAAACGCCCGCCTCCGGGAAAGCACCACCGCCTCGCTCTTCTGATGAGCCAGCTCCAGGCCCCTGCTCCGAATCCAGTCGTCTATGGCCACCAGTGTGGGATTGATTGCATCTTCGAGCTACTGTCCGGTCACGGCCATGCCCACAACCACGAGGTCGTCCTCAAAACCACCGAGCTGCACCCCGGGCGGCGTTTCCATCTTCAGGAGGGAGTCGTAAGTGACATTCCACTATTTGGAGCCAAGGACGTAACCCTGCGGTACACTGCAGGTCATCGGTCTCTCTGCCAATTCCTCGCCAGTCAGTAGTGTTCTGTCAGCCAGCCAGGACCGGAGCATCTCTACCAAGTACTCCGGGGTGTTAGTGTCCCTCAGAGTTGCGTCGATGACCAGACACCCCAGAGAATTGAAGGCGTTCCTGACATCCAGCGTCACCAGAACGCAGAGGCTCTTCCTTTTCGGGGTGGTGGCCGCCTGAGCGGTGATGCTGAGAACGGTGCCGATTGCTGACTCCGTGCTAACTTCCCTCTTGAAGGCGAACTGGTTCGGGGCTCTTCTCCGCCCCCCGTGAGCGTCCAGGTGGTCTTCTAGCCTCTGAAGAAGGAGCCTCTCGAGCAGCTTCAAAGGGGCGTCCAACATGCAGATCGGCCTTTAGCTCGACGAGGCGTCCGGAGGTTTGTCCGTGCCCTTACGAAGTAGCACTAGCCGTGCCCTTTTCCAACGTGGTAGGAACGTCGAATCGTTGAAGCAATCATTGAAGACGCGGAGGACTGCGCAGGGCTGGGCGAGCACGACGGCCCTGAGGATCTCGTTGGAGATCCCCGAAGGACCGGCCGCCTTGCCCGGTGCGAGTCTTTTAACTGATCTACTGAGATCTTCCGGCCTGGATTCTGGAATGACCCTGGTGAACTCAAGCGTGTTCAGGACTGGGTCAAATGCCTGGAAGATGTTGTGCACCGCTGGGGACGGAGCCAAACCCCAATCCGTGACGGGGGCTTCTGGGAACAGTACCTTTGGTTTCCTTGACCTGCGTGCCGAGGCTGCCTTGGACTCGATAACCGCATCACTACCCCAGTGACCCGGGGTCAGGATCATGTCCGTGGAGGCGTCAGATGTAGATACAGACTTGTCGGTGGTCGGGGGAGCGCTAAAATCGGGCGCATTAAGCAGTTCACCATCCATGTTAAGTAATGATTTTAAACATTTAAACGCCTCGTTATTATGATCAAGAATCCTCTCCATTGCGCCCCGCAGAACATCGTCCAACGCGAGGTCATTGATCATCCTGGCATCGCTGTGTACACTTATAAGGTGTGCCGTGACTCATTTGAGTGTCGTTCAAAGATCTTGCAACCAGACGGTGGTGTGGTCCTGGGGCTGCTCAGAACTACCCGGAGAGATTACTGAGGACTTCGGGGACGTTGTGATCCTCATTTTCTTGACTAAGGGTTCGGGGGTTGGATTCAGCTCAGACATTTTGTTCGAAGCAGCCGGTGTGTGATAGAGTAGTCCGGTTGAAGCGTGGCGTCACCGAGGGCCGGTTCCCGGGCGCTGGTGAGGTAGGTGACTTCTCTTCTTCCTTTGGTTCGGGTCCAGAACAGCGGCTTTGGAATCCCTCTATCTTCGCCCCTGGGGGGATAGGGGGTCCGGGTTTGTGGGGTCTGGTCAGGTGTCTCCGGGGAAGTTGGGGGAGTGTCGGAGTGGGGGGGCAAATTGTTTTCTCCTGAAGCTCTCCAACCACTTCCAGCCGAGATATCCGCGAAAAAAGCGAAAAACGGGGTACCCGCGAAAAACGCTAGCGTGAAGACAGGCGTGGCGGATCGGATCTGAGCGGGCGTGACTGCTATCAGCTTCCGGCGCTACGGGTTTGCTTCTGCAGACACGTGACTTGTCTGGATGGATGTGTCGGATATGCGCATGCACACACGGGGACGGGAATACGTCCTTACGTATCGGCGTACACAACTCGACTGATAAATAATTACTCCGTATTTACAAAAAACGTTACTAGGATGGGTCGCCGTAGGCAAGACATCGACAAAATCAAGTGTAAGAAAATTAAATTCGTGTTTGTTAACAACTCAAAATCAATACCAATTATTAGATAACAAAATAGAGTTATTTTGGAAATTGGAGGAACTATCGTCGAAGCATAATTTCACTGACGAAGAAAAATCGGAAAAAGCAAATTTGGAGGCGTTGGAGTATTGAATACCTGAGTCAACTTCGGGAACGTAATAAGTGGGACAAATCTCGTGTCCCTCGATAAAAGTGGGCTCAATAGTAATATTAAAGGATACCAATTTACCTCCACTACAATGGAACCTAGGCCGCGTAGTCGACATATTTCCGGACAAGGACGGTGTGGTGCGAGTTGCAATACAGTGAGTGGGCCAAAGAAGAGAGCTGTGAGATTGTTGTGTCCATTGCCATTCCAAGACAATGACGGCAATGATGGTAAATAAAAACGTTTATATGAAAACAAATGTAAATCAATAGGTACTTATTTGTTAATTTCATAAATATAATGTTAGCCAAGGAAATTATTATTATTAATTTATTATTCTATTATTTTTGGTTATTTAACTAGATATTGTAAATTTATTCAATCAGTATTTGTATGAATTTATTATTTATTATACTATTATATTGTTTTCAGTACCCCTTTTGATTGTGAATTAAATTGTATATTTTCCTTAAATTATTCAATTATTGTATACGTTATTTGTGTTCTATTTAGCGACCGTGACCTAAATTATTTTGTTATATAGAAGACTGTGTTTCAAGGTGGCCCCTATGTTCAATTTTCAGGTATTAAGTATTATCGACGACCATCGTTTTCGTTAGAATGTTGATAGTACTTATTATGTGGCCCTGGGTCGAGAAATAAAAGGCACGATTGGCCAGTTCGATCTCAACTACGCGTCGGTGACAATGCCGGTCGATATACGAGACGTAATGTAATAATTATTAATTACATATCTTTCGAACAATTAAAATAATGTTTATTATACAAATTATTATGAATAAATTGTTACACGCATTGTACCTAATTACGATTATACAGTCCACTAATTTATTTTTTATAAATTTATTCAGATTCAAACTGAGCCGAAACATATGTACATACTACCTACCTACCTATATCAAACGACTAACGGCATACTTTAAAACTTTTATTTGTATTATTTTTGTACCTATTTTAACTGAAATTTTATTTATCCAATAATAAAATATATGACATAATGAAATTGCTTTGAATATAATATATTTATAGTATAATAGGTACTCAATCTTGTAAAATATTTAGGTAGATAATTAACTATATAATTTATTTTAAATAGGTTGGTATATAGGTACTTTTAAAAATAAATACTAAAAAATGTATGATAATTATCATATTTTTAATCTTGCTTAAGAATAGATACTCATTGTAAATTAAAAAATAAAGAACAGTTTATCTGATTATAATAATTTTTACAAACGAATAATCGATTGAAAAAAATTAATCTATTTGTAATAATGAATTTGGATAAACCATCCTTGTAATTTTGTTTTTTTATAATAAAATTGTCCAAAAGTTTGTACCTATATTATATATTTATAAATATTGTAAGTGATAAATATAAAATATATTATGAAGATACATGATAACTAGAGGTCGGATTTTTATGATTTACATATTTGTTTCTAGTCTATGCAGTTAAATGGGAGTGAGAAATCTTTACGATTCATGAAACACAGAATTCACAGGAAAATTTTATTTTGCATAAAAAAGCATATTTTATGGGTTAGAGAATATTTAACACGTTAGAGAATATTTGAGAATATATTTCAGCATATAATGAACATATTTCACGTATATCAGCACTTTGATAAATACAATGTTCACTAAATGATTTTTTTCTGGGTTAATAAAAATTAATCTCCATGTATTCCTTATCGATTGCGATAGCACATCGGTTATTTCGTTAGCTGTCACGACTATTCTCGTCGTCTACTAGTTGTCCGTCGCGTCGAGTGTTGATATCTGATTGCGATATATTATTGCATACATTATATTTCTTTCCACTCGTCTCATATTACTATAACTGTCTATAACATACAAATATGCCGAAAGCTTCAAGCAGTTTAAAAAGTTTATTTGCTCTATGGATTTCGTCGTACAATAACCAACAAACGATTCTCACAACAGATGAAAAAATCACAGGTAACACAACATGTACATACTAATGTCCACATAATTGGTTTAAAACGTAAATTAAATACTTCATCAAAACAATTATTTTTATCAGAAGCTACTCCCAATGAAAAAAACTTAAATGATTTTAACAAAGATTTGTGTCTAGCCTTAGTAGCAGCTAATATACCTTGGTATAAAATGCAAGTTCCTCAATTTCGTACATTTTTTAAAAAATACACTGGCAAACAAATACCAGATGAAAGTGCGTTACGTAAAAATTATCTCGAGCCGTGCTACTATAATACTTTAACAAAAATTAAAAATGAAATTGGTGAAAATAATATTTGGATTGCTGTAGATGAAACTACAGATAGAAACGGTCGTTATGTTGCAAATTTACTGGTGGGAATATTAAAATCAAATACTCCGACTCGCCCATTTCTCCTGACATGCAAAGTTTTGGAAAAAACTAATCATTCCACTGTTGCTCGGTTTATCAATGATGGACTAAAATGATTATGGCCGTTGGGTGGAAATGACGAAAAAGTGTTGTTAATGTTATCGGATGCAGCTCCATACATGACAAAAACCGGTGATACACTAAAAGTTTTCTACCCAAATTTAATTCACGTTACGTGTGTAGCTCACATGATGAACAGGGTTGCAGAGAAGGTCAGAGAAATTTTTCCAAATGTGAACACATTAATCAGTAATCTAAAAAAAGTATTTTTAAAAGCGCCATATCATGTCCAGGTGTACAAAGAAATATTGCTATTAACTAGGTGGGGAACTTGGCTGGAAGCCGCTGTATTTAATTGCGATAATTTTGGGGGCTTGAAAAATTTTATAGACAAATTAAGTGAAAAATAGTCGTCAGTCAGTATTAAAAAATGCAAAAACATGTTACACTTACAGTCTGTAAAAAATGATTTGATTTTTATTAAAACTAATTTTCTTCAAATTGTTACAACTATCAAAAGTTTGGAAAAATCAAATACTGCCTTAGTTGATGTGATAAATATTATCGAAAATACTTTTACACAACTTGAGCAGATACCAGGAGAAAAAGGAGAAGTAGTAAAGACAAAAATATTGCAACTTCAACAAAAAAACAAAGGAAACACATTTTTGAAAAATATTGGACAAGTACTTAGTGGAAATAACACAGTACAACTTCCGGAAAATTATTCACCGACTATGGTAGCCGACTTGCAATATTCTCCAGTGACATCGGTTGATGTCGAACGATCCTTCAGCATATACAAGAACATTCTTACAAACCGGCGTACTAAAATGACACCGGAACACATGGAACAATATATAGTTATTAATTGTTATTGTAAAATTAATTAAATTTAATATATTTAAAACCAAATTAATAAAAAATAAATTTAAATAATAAATAAATAATAATTTAAAATAATAAATAAAATATAATTTTTTTTTAATATTAAAAGAATATTTTGTATATTTAAAGACATAAAACATCATATATCTGGTATATTAAAAGAATATTAAGAGAATATATTGCCTATTTTATGTGACATAAAAACATTATGTTTTAAGGATTTTAAGAGAATATCAATCCGACCTCTAATGATAACTATTTATTAAACATTTACTCAAAAGTTATAATTATGCCAATGAAAGAATACAAGATGAATAAGAAAAATAAGGTAATCTTATTACATGAATTTATATTGTAAGAATACTTTTTACCACGTCCATGAACTTGGCCCACCTACATTACCCAATACAGTTCAAAAGTATGCCTAAAAATAGCGAATAATTAGCAAGTAATAGTAAGTCATTTTCACGGTTTATATGATACATTTTTGATCAGGTGGGCCAAGTTCAGGTAGCCCACCCACTTTATCCAATCCACTCCAAAACTATGCCAAAAAAATAGCAAATAATTAGCAAGTAATAGCAACTTAGTTTTCGAAATTAGCAAGTCAACTTGCTATTAGCAAATTAAAATTTGCACCGGGTGGGCCAAGTTCAGGTAGCCCACCCACTTATCCGATCCACTCGTAATGTGTGTGGGCCAAGTTCATGGACGTCTTTTTACCTTGCTTTTTAGATTATTTTAATGAATCTTCAACTTTTTAAAAGTATTTCACTAGTATTAGATACTATAATACTATGCATTTGAGTATTTATTTATATTGTAGAATTTAATGAGTTACGAAAATTAGATTATCTGGATTTTTAAATATAATATATCCAGAAATATCTATGTAAACACTTTAAAAATATAAACATGTCCCATGATATACACCTTAATAAAAACTCAAAAAAAGCTTCAGAACATAGGTAGTTATTATGTAAAATGTCTTAAATGAAAGTACTAATATTATATACCTAGGTACTAAGGTACCTACCGTCAGTTTAAAATTGACTAATTTATATTTTATATTACAACATCAAATATTTTTTTGTTTGCTTATGTATATTTTTTTATTAATTGAAATTAAAAAAATTGAATTATAGCTTAAATTAATTTTAAAATATAATATACATATAAGTTTTGGTCTTGGTTTTTATTTTATTTGATTTATAATTATTTGGTTACATGTGAAGTTATCTGATTCCATTAGTTTTAAGAATTCAATTCTTAGATAGGTGTAGGTGCACCTATGCACCTATACCTATATACATATTATAATGTTATATTATGTAATATTTATAAACAATATGAATATGACATATTAAAAATAATAAATATTTGTTATATTATTTAATGAACAACTTTTCAAATATATAAAATATAGAGTAATATTAAGTATTTATTTCTATGAACAAGGTTCGTCAACAGGGTTGGTTCTACATGGGCAAAAAAATAATTTTTTATTTATTCAAGTTTCCATGTACCTATAACCTACCTATAGTGTTTAAAATGTTGAGTTAGTAAAATCTAAGATACCTACATATTATAAGGCACATTTTTTAAACAAAGAATATTATTTATTTTTCAATTAAAATAAGATGTAGACATGTTAGTATACCTATATGTTAAATTTTTATAAGAATATAAATAGGTAATTAATACGGACCGTCTTTGGTTTTGAACTTCTCATCACACATTATGTCCCAATAGGTATCACCTCCGATGAGGTGTATATAATGAAGGATCCGCAACATTCACGTTGTCGGGGACGCTTATAGTGTGTATAGGCGCTTGTGGTAATGACCCTGTTATTTTTGATAACACTAAAAACTCGATTGTTGTTACGTAGGTACGAACTATTTAGTGACTTTACAACAGCTGTTACCTTGTACTTAATATTATTCTTGGACTCACTTATTCCACATATCGGAATATTTACCTTGTGACGTTTGAGTCCGAGTTTGTGTACCAGATTATTTGTAATACAATTATTTTGGGACCCATTATCAAGTAATGCCCGGCCGTGTATATAACTGCCGGCGGAACTTGATACCTTTATTATTGCCGTCGCCAACAGTACTTGATTGTCGGTTTCGCCGGCATCCGAGGTATGTACAACTACTAGCCCATCGTTTGACGCGTTACTTTGTGTACTTCCTTCATCGGAACTATTTTTTATCTTGGTGTAATAGTAAATTATGTGGTTTTTGACATTTTCCACATTTTCTAGCGGGACACTGTTTTACTTGATGGTCAGTTTTCTTTAAGCAATTACTGCACAACTTCAACTAATTGACTTTGTTTATTCTGGACGCTATATCAAGTGCCAGAAATACAGTACATCTATATATTGGTATACTGACACATATAACATTTCATTTTATACGTTGTTAAAAATGTCGACGCACCTTTTTTTGAAGCTCCAAATTTTTAGATTTTATTTGACGAACAATTGGGTTCATTTTGCTTAAATGTTAATAGTTTTGGGTTTTCTACAGACTCTAACATTTGACTTCTTTTACCCAGGAACTCCATCATTAATTGTACACTCGGTAAGTCATCTCTTGACACTTCGGCTTCCCATTGACGTATTGAATTTGTGTCAAGTTTCGTGTAAATGACATGTAGTAGTAATGAACCCCAGCTGTGTGGGTCATGATTTAAAGCATTTAATGCTGGTATATGTGCATTTAGCGAATCAGTTAATTGTTTTAACTTAATGTTAACTCGATTCTTTATTAATAGGCACCAGGTTGAAAATGCGCTTCGTGTGTGTTTGAATCAACATACGAGTATTATTGTATCTCGTAGTGACTATTTTCCATGCAATTTCATAATTTGATGACGACGTTTCTAAATTTATAATTAATGAACTAGCTTCGCCTTCTAGTGCATTTCTTAAGTGACAAAATTTCTGAATATCTGATATTAATTTATTTGTATGTACTAATGCGCAAAATATATCTTGAAACGTAACCCAATCATCGAATTTTCCGTAAATGTAGGAATTTCTATAAGTTTTATTAATGGAAAATTATGACTATTTGTGACTTCACTTTGATCACCCTGTATTTGTTGTAGATTTTGCACAGGCGCGGTGCTTCTCGGTAATCTATCGTCGACTTTTGATATTACATCGAAATATAGATCTTCGAATGCAGACCTATATTGTAATTGGTCATTATTACTATCGTCTAATATTTCGATACTGTTTTGAATTGCGTCGAATTCGCTCCATGCTTTCTCGGCCCTTAATCTTAATTGTTTTAAAACGTTGGATTTTGGATCATTCAGAAACGTTTGAAACGAGTGAGCTGCGCTGTTATTTGTCCACGACGTAGAACGAATGCAGTCATGAAGAATCCCGGGTTTGGTCCCTTGCGGCTACAACCGTGGACCTCAAATTAGCGCTGTGCGCTAGTCGAGAGCCGCGGAGGTTCACGGTCGGTGTACGGTGGCTTTACCCACCGGCCGCACGTCGTCTTAGGACCACGAGCACCGGGCGCACATCCGTTCCCACCGAAGTCGGGAGAGGGTGAGCCCGTACCGTTGGCTGAGGCGTGCACGTGCCCTTCGCCACCCAGATCGGGTCGCAAGCTATCCTCATTGCTTCCCGTTTTTGGTCACGGGCAACCTCCGGTGCATATAGCGCCACCAGTAGGCTGGGTGGGCGCTAAGGAGATACTCGGAAGCCTTCCCCTAGACCGAGCTTGGTCTTGTAACCACAAGGTTAGCTCCTGCTAACAGCCACTCCGAAACCAATCCACCGTCGACCGCGCCTTGGCCAAGGCCGGTGCGCAGCCGTCGTGTGAGGGCACGGCGTTAATTGCTCAACGCCATGGGGCTCCCCCACATCCCGAAGTACCATTCACGCCACCGTTAGGAGGGCCCATCAATGGTGGGATGGTCGGACCGAGCTTCTTCAGCGGAGGGCCTCAGCTGTGGTCCTACCGAGATTCGGATCATGTATCGGGCCCTAATCAGCAGCGGTCGCCTCTGGCGCGGTGGCCGTGACCCCCGAGTTAGAGGCTCGGTAGCCTATACTACGCCTCCCAGAGGCATCACCGAGGTGATCGACTAGCTCTTCTGGAGGTCGCAGTCAGAACCTCCGACACCCTAGTCCCCGAAGGTTTCGGTGTGTCCGCGTCCCAGACGCCGGCCCCGCCTGGCCAGTTCCCTTTTAGTCGCCTCTTACGACAAGTAGGGAGTACTGTCGCTGAATTCTTGGACGGTCCCTGGCCTTTTTTGAAGTAGTCAGTTCTACCGTCCACCAGGGCTGTTTTTCTGCTCTTCGGCCTTCAGTGCTGATCCGCGGCATTTAGTCCGCAGCCGCTTTTTGTATAGCACCGATAGTCGTACGTGCGTATCGACCGTGGTCCTGTCAATTTCTGTGCTTCTGTTGCTCAGACTGAAAACAAATTTAGCCCAGTCAGCCTTTTATATCCCATTGGTATTGTATCGATAAGACACTTCCCTATACACCCTTTCGGTCCTAAGGTCAACTCTGTAAGTTAGCACATTGTGATCACTGTCGGTTTTATCCACAACCGCCCAATCACGCACCAGATTAGCAATTGGTGATGTCGCGAGGATGACATCAATGTTTTACGAGTTCATGCCTTCTCGTTCATAAGTGGTTATGTTACTTCGCTGGTTTAAGACGGTGAGGTCGAAGTCTTCTATTAGATCTCTGGTCTGACTTCCTCGATCATTGGTGTCACCGAAGTGCCAAAGCGGTGAGTGACCGTTCACGTCTGCTTGGACTAGTGATCTTTGCTCACCGCTTAGTTTTTCAATTAAGTTATGAGTCGGCATGTTATATTTAAAATATTCCGACGTATTGATCGCTTCGATATCACTGTCTCTACATATTTTCACCGCAACGATATGTTGGCTGGATAAATCCGCTAACTCGATCACCCGCAGCCTGGGGTCGAGGATTATTATAACAGCACCTGGGTTATCACCACTCATTGCCTGCCTACAATTTTCGAATGTTTAAGCAGCTCCATTTATTATAACGGGTTCTTGGATAAGGACGATATCCTCGGATATTTCATCGCAGTTATCCCTCAACTGCTGGCTGGCAACTTTTTGCCTGTTCGTGTTGTGCTGAATGATTTTCACAGGTTCGGTCATTGCCGGTTAGGCAACCTTGTTTTGAACACTCTGGGATACTACAACCACCCAGTGGACCGTATCGCCGTTCCGGGGCCAAATTATGGAGCGGAATCATATTGTTTATATCCTCATCGGTCAGACCGAGCTCTGCGTTTTGTGCAAGAAGACACTCGGCGAGCTCTTCCTTAACAATGCCGCTTTCTACGTCATAAATAATGACTCGCGGCTTCTTCGGGCCAATCTCTTTAACATTTTGCAAGCCTCGCATCACCTCCAACGTATTGGCATCGTCGGGTATGATAATTATCGCCTTTCCACAAACAATAGTCTTAGCCTTGGGGTTGTTTATTTTGGCTTTGACGGTCTGCCACACGTCGGCCTTCGCGCTTTCCACCATAATTTCATGGGGTATTTAAACCATGAACGTGATGTCGCTTTAACCCGCCTACTCTTTTTCAACTGTCTTCCTAGACTTCTTCGCTGAGGTTACAGCTTTAGGTATTGGCGCGACAGCGGAGTATGTTGACCTCTGCTGCAAAGGTGGTTGGCTAGGCACCTCTTTTGAATTCTTCAGCGCCTCCAGCTCGGCCCTCAGGCTTCTGGTTTCGGCGTTTTTAGCGTCAAGTTCATTTGTGAACACTGATAAACTCTACTTGGACATTCTCTTTGATCCTTTAACTCTCCAGTTAACCTACTGTTTTCGTGAGTAATCACCTGCGTCAGAGTTCTCAGCCTGCCCAATTTGCTGATCATTTTCTCCGCTATTTGTACAGTGTACACTTACTTTCTTTTTCTCCCTCTCGGAGACAACTGTCTGCTAAAACCAGCCCAGGAGATCACTCAACTTTCCTGGATGATTAGACGTTCTTGGTTGTTACCAAAACAACTGGTAACCTGGGTTTAGTTTTCACCAGGTGACTTCTTGGCTGTTTAGCTACGTGGTCACCTGGGGAAGGGGGTCCACGCTTTTTAGCACCCACGTCACCACTCATGCCTGCAGCATCTGACATGACGACGTTATCGTCGTCATTGTCACCTTCTCCCCTAAGTCTGAGGGGGCCAGAGTAGCAATGTTTGTTAGTGTAAATCGTATCTTCATAATCTATTCTTTCCGTTTCCATGTTCAATTTCGCATTTTTGGTACCTCCACTTGATAAGGACCGAGGGGACGAGTACCGCTCCCCACTGCCCGCAGTTTTTCCTGGACTCCGATCAGGAAGTGTGTTTTTTTATTTGGTGTATTTTCATAATTTTGTTAGTTTTAGAGGTGTTGTCCCAGGTAGCCCTGCACCCTCTGGCCGCCGGCGGGCTAGTTCGGCGGTTGCAATGCCATGCTTGGGGTTAGAAGTCCGGAGCAGGCCAACTCTTGACAGTTGAAAACCTCTTAGCGAACTAATTCGGTTGGGGTCACCACGACAAAGTGGGCTTTCGTCTACCCCGTACGATTGCAGTCAGTTCGTCGGTATCACCAGTCATTATGACCGACCTTTACCCGCTGTCTACCGATTTTACTGATATGATATTGTGGATATTATGGACTTAAATAATGTATTCCGCAACAATGTTTATTTTAACGCAAGGACAGGATATTATAAATTATGGAAATAAGGCATTTTAATTTTAATAGTTGATAAAGTGCTATGTGCTATAGACTCACTCACCTGTCAGCTGTCTTAATCCTTGAATTGCACAGCTTTACCTCTTGATCTTCCACCATGGACTTGTAAATTAAATTAGTAACAATGTGTGTAACAATATTGACGCACACGATTCGATCCGGCCCGAAGGACCAATGTTTCGGCTCAGTTTGAATTTTAATAAATTTATATAAAAAAAAAAAGCTAGTGGACTGTATAATTGTAATTAGTTACAATGTGTGTAACATTTTATTTATAATAATTTGTATAATAAACACTATTTTAATTATTCTAAAGATATGAGATTGATAATTATTACATTACGTCACGTATATCGACCGGCATTGTCACCGACGCGTCGTTGAGATCGAACTTTCGACCCGTGCCTTTTATTTCTCGACCCAGGGCCACATAATAAGTATTATCAACATTCCCACGATAACGATGGTCGTCGATAATACTTATTACCTCAACATTGAACAGTAGGTATCTGTGTATTGTACTACTATAAAATTACTAAGTGTTGTACAAAAAATGTAATCCCATAAACATAATATTTTTGTTAGAAACTATATCTATAACTATATCCATGACTATTCATCCAATAGATCTTCCTTGAATATCCCTCTTCTTTCTTCTCGCCGTATAGAGGCTGACCTTTCCTTTGTCACCTCTCTTCTTAATGGCACTGTTGATGCCCCTGACCTTCTTTCCTCTATCTCTTTCCGCGTTCCTGTACTTTACACTAGAAAACACTCACTTTTCCTTGTCCCTTCTCACCGTTTCAACTACTCTCATAACCATCCTTTACACAGAATGCTTCGTCTGCTCAATAACTCATAGATCATGATATTTTAAATGTATATATTACTTAAGTTAGTTAGTTTTTAGTTTCATTATATTGTTATGTTTTTATTTGTACTAAATATTTAGTTGTTTGCTCTGTAAATTACTATGTTTCACCTCGTTTTTTATATAATATTACTCTATCACATTATTACTTAATCTTCTCTGTATATAACTTGTATTGTAAATCTCTTGAATTGCCGATTGGCGTTAGATAAACAAATAAATAAATATATATATCTATTAGCAACAATAAAATATTTACAAAACTGTCTCAAATATATTATAATATGCGGTTGATTTTAGTGGGTATTTTCAATAATTATTTATAATGACAACATCGTTTAACCATAGACCTATAAACTAATGGACAGCGCTTAGAGACAGAGGTCAGGGGTACGATTTACAGTATTAGTTTCATACGTCTATGATTTCCCCCATTATGTTTTTTCTCTCTTTCTCTTATATGATTGTCCACCAAGATTCCCTAAAAATGTTCTTTCTCACTCACTCTATATTGGCGCCACTCATTGTTGGCTGAGTGGTGAGTGAGGTGCAGTCCATTAGTTTATAGGTCTATGCGTTTAACCAACCACAATATTTACCATAATATATTATATTGATTCTATAATTTTACTGAGGCTATACACGAAACAATTTGTCGACAAATTGATCATTAGACTCATTGTTTAATAAGTACCTTAAGTCATAATCAATCATCGATAATTTCACACAAACTTCGATTTATTTAACGACCATATTATTTTGATCATGAGACACTTAAGTGAAATTTAAATAGTGCGTGTAGTACAGTCGAACTTGATCAACTCGAAGTTAAAGGACGAACAAAAAAGATTTAGTTGCCATTTAGAATCCAAGAATTTGAATAATCCAAAACACCAAAAATAAAAAATTAGGTAAGACATTTTATAATTTTAGAAAAAATCAATCTTCGACTTATTCACGAAAATATTACTTTTAAACAAGATTTGTTTGCATTATTTAATTTGAAAATTCTAGGGACCGTGGAAATAGTTCGAGGCGTATTGACGATTTCTAGTTAATGAAGTTCGAATGCATTGGATACAGGCTAAACAGAATTTAAGTCTACGCAACGACGTGTCCGTAAATGTGCAGGTCGCAGAAGTAAAGGGATCAATTTAACAAATCGTTTTGTGAATACAGTATTAATAATAGTATATAATGTAGAATCGCTTACTTGCATGAAGTTGTGATTTTTTTGGAAAATTTTTCACGTACTACAACGACTGCACTTTGACTAATGACTAATTTTTGTTGTCACTACAGTCGTCATTTATCGATACTGATAGGTCTGAGATAGTGATGGGCGATTTAAATCGATTATTTTTAGATGTGACTAGTGAGTTAATTAGTGACTGTTCAAGTTGAGGCTGATTGCTCGTCCAATGAACGCTTGTCCATCAGCTCTCCTCGATGGGTCTCTGTCCCTGTCCCTTCCATTAGTTCACAAGACCTTACATGGTCATCCTGCGGTTAAGCATATCGTGGGATTTGTCACCCGGTCATCGTTCTTGCGCGTGTCAGATGTTATCGGATAACATCTTGTTATTTGTGATGTAATTTAATATAACAGCACGAATCCTAATCCACAGTATTTTAGAATTATTTATATACGTAGTCATATATCTATTGCCACGCGCCGTTCATGGTCATGCGCTCGATATTATTAGTTTCGCGCTGTATTTATGATATCGCCTCTCTACTACACACGTACTGTATACAATATGGTACCAGCGATATTATTATTATGTATATGAATTGGTATTATTGAACATAGGAAATAAGCAAGGATGTAATAGTTAGTTAACAAATTAGAAATGTAGTATTTATAAAACATGTAGAATTACGAAATGAAATGATTATTGTAAATTAGTGTAAACAGGTACAATCCCGAAACTGCGAGTAAGCACTTTTTATATAGAAGGAATTGTCCTACGTAAATTTAGATATAAGGAACATTAAGATTGAAAGAGAATTAGTGGAGAATGGACAGTGCCATTGCCTGTATATGTTCAACTCAATAAACTTTATAACTGAAAAGACGTGTGTTTGTAACTTTATTTAATAAATCTATATTCAAACTCTACAAGTACGAGGCTACAGTCAACCGAATTGTAATATTGATGGCAGCGGATCAAAAGAACCATTAATTCGAACGAGACGCATCTTTCAATCAGGGTGAGTTAAATTGTTTTTGAACCAGTCAAGGTGCATACTTCCAGTCAACTACGGATCATTCCACTAAACTACATAGCATTCCATTCAACTACAGAGCATTCCAGTCAATTACAGAGCATTATATTCAACTACAGAGCATTCCGGTCAATTACAGATCATTCCAGTCAAATTCGAAGCATTCCAAACAAATTCAGCATTCAACGGTGTCAAAGACAGTAGAGGAACAGTAGAGGAACAACTTCAATAATGTTAAATTTATTGGTATTGTAAGTTGGTTTATATATATATTTTAAGCATATTTATAAGTTTCTATCCATATTTTTCTATTTATATTTAATTGATGAGTGACGAAAGTGGTAGTATTAGTAACACAACACAGAACGATAGTAAAGACGAAACATTTATTCCAGATAGGTCATTTGATTCTGATGATAGTAGGCATAGCGAAAGTAACCAAGTAGAAAATACAGTGCAAAATCAGAGTACTTTGTTAGGACTTCAAAATCCAGATACTGGTAGGAAAACATTACATTTGCAAATACAACGTAGACGGTTAGGAGTACCAGCAGAATTAAGTTCAAACATCGTTAAGGAAGATATTTCTTTTGATAGTAGTACTCAGTCGTACAGTTTTGTGCCGAATTTGGATCAAACATACTATACGACCTTGGATTTAGCGAGCGGATACCACCAAGTGTCGGTACATGCAGAGGATAGAGCTAAGACATCATTTTCAACAGATAAAGGACATTATGAGTTTCTTAAGATGCCTTTCAGATTAAAAGGAGCGCCGAGTACTTTCCAAAGATTAATGAACACAGTGTTATTAGGAATAAATGGAGTAAAAGCATTCGTATATATAGATGATGTAATTGTATATTCTCATGATTTGAAAGATCATAGTGAAAAGTTAAAGGAAATTTTCCAAGAGTTTAGGGATTATAATTTGAAAGTACAACCTATGAAATGTGAATTTTTGCTTCATGAAGTTATATATTTAGGTCATATTATCACGGAACAAGGGTTGAAACCAGATCCATCAAACATTTTAAGTGTAAAAAATTTTCCAGAACCAAAAAACCAAAAACAGTTAAAAAGTTTTTTGGGACTATCAGGATATTACCGTATATTTATAAAAAATTATGGTAAAATCGCAAAACCGTTAACCTCATTATTAAAAAATGATATACTATATGATTGGACAAATCTGTGTCAACAGGCCTTTGAAACATTAAAAGATGTGTTAGTGAGTGAACCGATTCTTAGTTATCCAAATTTCGATAAACCATTTAATGTAACATGCGATGCGTGTAACTTTGCAATTGAATCAGTTCTTTCACAGGGTACGATAGGGGAAGATTTACCAATCGGATATTCATCAAGGGTACTGAATAAAGCTGAACAAAATTATGGTACAACAGAAAAAGAGTTATTAGCTATTGTATGGAGTTTAAAACAGTTTAGACCTTATTTACTGGGAAGAAAATTCTATATATTGACAGATCATCAGCCTCTCAGGTGTTTGGTTAATCACAAGAATAAAGGATCAAGACTGATGCATTGGAGACTAGCAATGGAAGAATATGAGTACGAAATTATTTATAAGCCGGGTGTATTAAATACTAATGCCGACGCTCTCAGTAGAATACCACAAATTATGCAAATTGAAGGGGAACAAATGGTAAACAGTAAAACATATAATGAGTATATGGATTATATTAAGACAAATATAGTCCAAAACTCCAAAACGTGAATATTGTAGAAATAGCTGGTAATATTTTTGAAGACGAAAATTCACATCTCGTACATTATGTATCACAGGAATTGACATTGAAAGAAGGATTGGCACTGGAATTCTGACGACGATTCGGGAATCTGAAAAGTAATCACAATAAAAAAATTACAGATTTCTTGTATTTCAAAAAAGGTAACCGTTACATAATATATATGATTTTATCAGAGAAAGAGAAAAGTCAAATTACTTATGAAAATGTGCATAATTGTCTACGGAATTTAAAAACATTTTGTTTAAACAATCAAATTACAAATTTAGCAGTATCAAAGACAGGTGATCAAATTTTTCAGCTCAATTGGGCAACAGTAAGAATAATGTTAAGATATTTGTATAAAGGCACTAGTATAACAATTAAAATATTTACACCAAATGAACTTACGGATCAGGAAAAGAAAATTATAATAAAAGAAATGCACGAGAATCCTTTGGCAGGACACAGAGGGATTTCTAATACTATGAAAAAATTTAAAAAACTGTATAATTGGCCAGGAATGTCAAGAATGTAGTAGATTATGTACAGAAGTGTCAATCATGTCAAAGGAATAAAACTTCAAATAAGCATATAAAGCAACCGATGGTTATCACTTCCACGGCAGATTAACCATTTCAAAAAATATTTATGGACATAGTAGGACCACTTCCTATTACACACAAAGGGAATAAATATGTACTTACAATGCAAGATGATTTAACAAAATTTAGCATTGCGGCGCCTATGGTATGCCATGAAGCTAATACTGTAGCTCATAGTTTTGTGAACTCATTTGTTTGTATACATGTAATTCCAGAATCAATAGTATCGTACCAAGGCACAGAGTTTCTAAGTAAAATTTTTTCAGAAGTATGTAAACTATTAAAAATTTCCAACACCATATCAATGATATATTAGTTGCGTTAACCAATGTTACACAAACACTAGCAAATATCACAGCGAGAATGGACAAGTTAGAAACAATACATAACAAGTTCAAAAATGCCAAACAGAAAAAATAAATTATCCCTACACTTCGGATCATAACTTGGAACGCCAATGGGTTAGTACAGCGCAAACAGGAACTTGAAGACCTCTTACATAGAGATAACATCGATATAGCTCTTATATCAGAAATCCACTTTACAGCGCGGACCTTTCTGAAGATTATGAACTACCAAACGTATATTACATTACATCCCAGTGGTAAAGCTCGAGGAGGCTCAGCTGTAATAATAAAAGAGTCTATAAAGCATCATGAGCATGACAAATACTCTGAAAACCATATTCAAACTACCAGCGTTGTCGTAAATGACGGTATAAACCTTATAGTCACTGCAATTTACTGTCCAACGCAAGGGGGTGCAGATGAAATTAAGTTTACTGTATTTTTCCATACTTTGGGCGCTAGATTCATAGCTGGAGGAGACTATAATTCCAAACATACTTATTGGGGTTCGAGACTTATCACCCCAAAAGAACGCCCTCTATTAAAAGCTGCAAACAATATCAATGTTGAAATCATTTCCACAAGAAAAGCAACGTATTGGCTAACTGACCAGTATAAGATTCCGGATTTATTAGATTTCTTTGTAATGAAAGGTATATCCTCTAATTACGTCGAAATAACAGATCTCATAGAATTAACGTCGGACCACATACCAGTTCTTCTCACTCTTCAAATGTTCAAATGTTATATAAAAACAAAGCAAGGTGTAGCTCACCAATAAAAAAACAGATTGGGACCTCTTCAGAGCTAATCTAGAAGAAATGATTACCCTCTCTGTAAGACTTAGAACACCAATTGAAATTGATAGCGCCATTGAACAGCTAACTAACAACGTTGTCAAGGCAGCAAAACCTGAAATACCAGCACGAAGAAATTGTGAAATCACCTACCCAATGGAAGTCAGGGAACTAGTAAAAGAAAAGAGAAAAGCGCGGAAAAAATGGCACCGAACGAGAGATCCAACGGATAAAACTACTATATATGCATTCTAGCATTATTTCTGCAACAAATTTCTTAGCAGAGTTACAACAAGTTAGGATACAACTAGATTCAAGAGAGAACTTCGCAGAGCAAGTCATAATACAGAATATACATAAATTTATGAGAATGAGTAGCTTGCAGGTGATAAGAGTAGCAGATACATTAGTGTTCATAATATCCATTCCAATCGTCCAAAACAGAGAATATCGTGTATATAAAGGAATTCCACTACCTATAAAACAAAAAGATACAGTATATGCGTTAGTTTTGTTCACGCCACCACTGTGTTAAACTATGTGTTCTTACAAAATTTTCCTTAACAGCTTTTTTGGCGTTAGCTATCTGTTTCCCAGTTTTTTCTATAAATTCTTTCTTTATAGCGTCTTTTAATATTGCCGTTTTTAATTCCTTCCTACGTTTATATTTTTTAACTTTTATTAAACTGTCCGTAGAACTAGTATCAATATCTGAACTATCGGATTCTGTCATATATATATCTAAACATTAGGTATATATAATTTTTATAAATTATATCTATTAAATTACTTATTCAATTAATATCCTATCCGCGTATGTAATTACCAATAGTATTTACTCTACATGTATATACTATTATTAATTATAAACTATTAAAGGTCTATTTACACATAACCGTTCCGTGTCCGTTCCGTATCCGTACTGTCCGTTCCGGTCCGACGTTTAAAGATTGTTACTCGTTATGAATGGGCAAAGTTATACATGTCCGTATCGTGTCCGTTCCGTATCCGCTCCATCCGATTCCGTATTTTAAAATTAGTCGGAGACAATGTTTTTGGGGATTTCACTGATACGGATATGAAAAATACGGAACAATGTAAACAGCCATCCGATTTGTTTTTGTGACAGTCTGCACTTGGCGAGCTCCAACTGCACATATCCACTGCAAGTGACTTATTTAAATTTAAATTAATCTAAATTGACAAATTTGTTTTAAATTGATTTTAAATTGATTTTATACCTACCATATTATATTGTTATAATTAATTAATTATTATTATATTATATTATAATTATTAATAGTATTTAAAAATAATGAATATTGATGAAAAACTCATTGAAATGGTTCGGTCTCACGTGGAGTTATATGATTTGTCACATGCAAAGTATATGGACAGTGGTTATAAAGATGGTATTTGGCGTAGTATTGACAATCAACTAAATTTAACAGGTAACTAAAATTATGATACCAAGGATTGAAAATTAAAAACAAGGTTTTTCGTAAGTAGTTAATATTATAAACAAAAAATTTAAAAATGTATTCTTATAAGTAATAACATTTTTTTATGATAGTTACCAAAAATGAAATCACAACATTTTTTTATAATTGTTATTAGAGTTTCAATTTTGTCAAAATTCATTAAAACCACGAAAAGCTGTAAACTATTTAAATAGTTAAAAATATTTATAACACTCTATTTAAATATTTGAGAACCAAAATCGAATACAAAATACGAAATTCAGTATACATAAAAAAATGTTTTTCGTGCCTTACCAACTGAAGTTAAAATTTGTTCTCGTGGCAATATAAAATTTCAAAAAATTTCAATTTATAAATTAATTATAGAATCCGCTCAGAATCATTTTTGAATATTGTATTTTTTCATCGATGGTTTTTTTTTTATCCTTAAGATTTTGTTCGAATCAATGTTCAGATACTATTTCGAATACCTAATTTTGAGATAAAATTTTTTATACAATGATACAATTTTGTTTAGATTATTGGTTATAGAAAATAAATAATAGGTACCTACTTACCTATGTTTTATTATTCCATGCACGGAATGTATTTTATAGCGTAAATAAAGGTAATTACTAATTATTATAATAATATTATGTAATTACATTCAAATTCAATAAATCAAGTTTAATGTCAATGTGGTTTTTTTTCAAAACAAATCGTATCAATTCAAATATTAATCCATACAATTGAATTAATATTATAGGTATATTATTTTAAATAATATTATTAATTAAATAATTATTATACACTATTTTAAATTAGTTTACTTTATAGTTCTTAGTTATTAATATAAAAGTATATAAAATTATGTAAATCAAACAAAATAAATTAATTAATTTTTTCATTTTGCCACGGCACTGAACCAGATGAGGAATTAAAAACATTTTTGTATAGTTCTCTAGTTGCAAATGCTGCTCACTCAAAGTTATGTTTGAAGTTAGATCATTCATATTTTGAACATTTTCACTGACACTATTGTAGTATTCTGGTAGCTCTAACAGCTACTAGTATATTAACAGTTGCAGGCAGCTAGACCTTTTACTATGAAGTTGAGGTAGTCGTTGAATAATAGTAACACAATTGCCAAAAGTATATTGTTATTTATTTAGTTCCAACAATCACAATGATGCTAAGTCCAAAATGACAATCGTTATACGGAGCTGCGTGAAGGTGCTTGCAGTAGTATTGAGTGTACACGTCTGAATACAGCTTTGCTTTGCTTTGCTTTGGGGGGATGGCTAAGCCGTGAAACTATACCAGGCTTTTGCCTCTACTAGTGGATGGAAGTTTAGGAAGGTGGTTTTAAATTTGTTGGTCAGCATGTCAAAGGTAGGGTTTGATTCTACACTTTGTGGACGGTGGGGTGTGAGATTTCCCTAAGAGTCGGATGTGGGAATGAGTAGAGAAAGAGTTTTTGTAGAACATCGATTTAGATTGGTTATGAATAGAGTTTTTGATTGAATTGAAATTTGCTGATTTTAGAAGGACCGAATTTTTAACGATAGTGGGCATACCCGTTATCGTGCGAATGCCGATGTTTTGGACAGATTCGATCGCCTCCAATGTGAAGGACCGATGACAGGAGCCCGAGGGACCAAGAGGGTCCTGAATACAGACCGTTTCGGGGTCCCTCTTGAGTTCGGTCCCCGCGCCCCTTGCCGATTGATATCGTATCTTGACTCTAACGGATATGGCCTATGTGGCCATCGACCTAACCCACGCACTTGCGAAATTACTAATCCATACTGCGTATTATTATGATGTACTGTCAGATAATTTGTGACTGTCAATTTTATTATAAATCATACTATTTTTTTATATTGCAATTCTCTCATCTAACGCTATCGCATTTATCACATCCGCCTATTCGACATGACTGCAAAATCATGCTAATCTACTGTGGTACTATTTGAATATCGTTTCTCCTTGAGCCTTACATTTATTAATTGCGAATTTGTTTATGCGTTTGTTTTTGGCGTTATACTCCCTATGGTTCCTTTGATTAATTACAACCAAAAATGGTCTATAAACTGGATATGGTCGCATCAAGTACGTTTTCAGGGGAAACGCTTCATCTCCTAATATAACGTATGGAGCAGAAATGGTGGTTCCAGGTAAAAATTCATCTTTTGGAATATTTAACGAACCATTTTCTAACGATTTTCCTAAGTTAGAGTGTGCTAATATTCCGCCATCACTGTTTTTTCCATAAGCTCCCACGTCTACGGCTATAAAATTGTACTGTGCATCAACTAATGCAAGTAACACGACAGAAAATGTTTTTTTATAGTTAAAAAAATTGAACCAGTATTTGGAGGTGCTTGAATAGTGACGTGTTTTCCGTCCAACGCACCTATACAATTCGGAAAATTCTAATTGGTCCAAAAATCATTTGCAATTTGTTTCCATCTTTCTTCTGTGGGTTGTGGCATTACTTCTCACATTAAATTTGTTACTATACTTTTACAAGTTTCAATTACAATTCTATAAACAGTTGTATGACCTAGACGATAACTAAATGAAATTGTCTTAAAGGAATCTCCCGTAGCCAAAAATCTGAAACATCAAATATACCTATAACTTTTTAATTGCATAAAAATTATAAGAAAATTATAAAATTACAATTTAATAGTTAGTGTTAGTTTATAAATGTTATGATTTAAATTCAATTATAAATATATGAATAAATACGTAATAAAAATATTTTCTTTATGATATTGTTGATGTGTAAAATATAAAATAACGTAATAAGTAAGGCCCGGAATTATGTGTAAGTACTAAAAACATACAAAATATGTATGTATTTAATATTTATACATCGGTTATCATTCAAATATGCACTTACATAATATGCAAAAAATATACAAAATAAAACTATGTATTCCGGATCTATTGACTATAATTCAAGCTTGTAGCTTATTTAGCTACTCTTTGTGCTGTTAAAAAAACATGCAAATGCATATAAATCCGGGCCCTAGTAATAAACATGTAGTATTATCTATTTTGAACTTGATATTATTATAATGAAATACACTAGTTGTTTTATTATTATAGTATAAATATGTAATTATAGGAAAAATGTGCAAAACTCGTTGGAACAATATCCGAGATAATTACCGAAAATCCATTAAAAAAAACAACAAGTGGGCAAGCCGCTAAAAAAGTGAAAAAATATAAATTTGATGACCAGCTACAATTCCTAAAACCACATCTACAAGAAAGGGACACTTTGGGAAACATAGAAGATGTAGTTGACAATGAAGACAACGTAGACATTTTCAATGACGACGTGGACGAAAATGAAAATGAAAACGATAATGAAAACGCTGCAGTTCAAATTGACGAGAGCATCAACGATATAGACGGTGAGCAATTGCAAAATGTTGAACAAACCCAGTTCGAAAATCGATCCAAAAACGTTCAATAATTAAAACACCAGATTTGACTTCAACCACGTTGATGAAATATATTATTCAAAAAAAGGAAAATAATATGTTCAATGCCACTCAAAATAATCTAGTTGATGCTTTTTTGGCAGGCCTCTCACCAACACTTAAGACATTCACACCGTATTATTTAAACTTAGTGAAAACCAAAATATTTTCAATAGTCCAAGAGTGTGAAATGAAAATGATCTTAGACGAAGAACAGAAAAAAAAATCACATGCAGTGCCATATTTTACTGTACCATCGCCAACATATTATCAGCAATTAAACCCAAATATTATTCCAAATGCAGCTCAAAAAAACCAATACGTACAAGAACCAAGATACATGACATCCACATCACACTACCTGCCCTCACCACCATCTCCACAGTTTACTCAAAAAAATGCTCAAAACCATGCCTATGTTCAAGTGCCAACAAATACATTATCACCAAATACATCGTATTGTTCATCTGCGCCACCATCCCCTGCAGATTTATGCCAAAATATTTCTTTAAATGCTACCCAGAACCTTACCCATAACAATAACATTCAAGCTCAAAACAACCAATATGCACAAGAACCACGAAACATGACATCTAGATCGCACTACCTGTCCTCACCGCCATCTCCACAGTTTACTCAAAAAAATGCTCAAAACCATGCCTATGTTCAAGTGCCAACAAATTCATTATCACCAAATACATCGTATTGTTCATCTGCGCCACCATCCCCTGCAGATTTAAGTCAAAATATGTCAGTAGTATAAAATAGAGAGTTCAGACCGCTGGTCCCATGATCCCATTATCTCATGATCCCATTATCCCATGATCCTGTAACGTACCAACCACTTCAACTCAATATTGATGGTATTTTGAATTAAAATAACAAGTTGATGGTATAATGATAGTTTATTTGTATTTATTTAACACGAAAAATATTCTAAGTCCAAATAATTAAATTATAAAATTGTGGTAAACGGGTTGTGACTTAGTATCGACTTTGTGGCTGTTCTGCTAGTGCTCGTCGTCTCGGCTGGTGTTCGTCTGATGGACACTTGTCCATCGACGTATTTCGTCGGTTTTCCTATTAGATCCCTCCTATGGCATTTTTAGTATAAAAATGGTACATAGCCGCGTACACCTGACGTCATTTCGGCGTCCTCTACGAAATAATGTTAATTGGGAATTATATGTTTTCAAAGTTATCTATTTTTGTTGTTTACGGCTTTTTCGTCTTTCATAGAATATGGATAATGTGCGCGTATACCTATCAGGGTTCGCGCTGTACCATTAATTAGTTCTGTGCTCTTATCGATGTGGCTGCCCCGGACGCTTATATTATTACTATTATCGGGTTACGTGCCCCCTGCAGCATTTATATCTGTTATTGAATATAATATATTATATTATAAGCGTATTATACTTAATACAGCATAATATAATATATTATTTTATGTATTATTACTATTATTAATATGTACGTAGTCACAGCCCGTTACAGTATTATCTAAAAAGAAAATAATACGATAGGATTGTAACACTAGGTCAGAACTTCGAGGAAAATAATTATAATATAAACATTAAATATTAAGTAATTCTTTTTTGATTTTGTAATTATTTCGTTAAATATTTAAAATGGTAAGTTGACCTATGATATTATAATTTATGTATTATAAAATAAAAATTGACAGTAAAATTATTTGCAAAAATGAACGAAAAAAGTGGGTGTCGCTCTGCTTTGGTAATCGAAATAAAAATCCCCAGACTACAATATTACTCAGAAACACATGAAAATGACTGAACAAATATTTTTTAAACGTTAATTATTAGTATTTATAATTATCAAATTATTTATATTTAATAACAAATACATTCAAAAAATTAATATATAGTGATAATAGAATATTAATGATAATATTGTAAATAATATTTTGTTTTAAATTACAATAATATTATATTATATTACAAAATACTATAATATTATACCATTTCCCAAACAGACAAGAGACAAATTATTGAGCGTGACCAAAACAAAAATTACGAAGGTACTTAATATATAATTTGAAAAACTTACTGTCGAAATAAATCGGATTCACAGCATTAAAACCTTCTTCAAAACTTTGTACGGAACTAATCCATTCCTGAACAAACGTCATATTTTGCTCATTGCAGCTATTGTCTTGGCCATCATTGTTAAACAGGGTAATATTTTTCGTATTTTATTATCCCGGTATAGTTCGTTTGATGGATAGTCATATTATCTAGTTTAAGACAATATTATATTTTTATTTCTTTTTATTATAAATATTAAAATATACAATTATGATTACAAGAAACACATTACTATAATAATATGTAGAATATTATCGTATTAATTATAATAGGTACATCACTATATTATATTATGATTATTTCAAATTTGATTTTCATTACAGATATAATATTAATACTATCAAAATAATAAATTGACTTACCTTCGTTATGTTCTTTAATTGGTTAATCCGATAATACTTCCTTATCCCATCCGTTTATCCCCTCACCAGTTCCGCTCGCTAAGTTCCGCGATGTTTCATGCGTACGCGCTTGTACTACGCTCGAATATTATAAAAAACAATCCCCGGTTAATAACTCCGTAAATCCCTCTAATAATATTCGATTTCAACCACAAAAATTAAAATAACTTTTAATTAATTATTAACAATTATTCTATTAACTTATTCGTAGTAATATTATACTAAATCTTATCCTAGGCTAGCCTTATAATTAGTTCTTTTTTCCCAAAACTTTTCGAAATTTGTTGCAACTACTTTTATTCTTTTATTCAATAAGGTCATCTACTGCCTTTAAATTCAAAATCTATTTTCTTCAATATATATCAATTAATTTCTTTCAACAATTATCTATCTTTCTATATTTCAATTCAAAAATTCAATATTTCACTTTAATCAATTATTCCCATATATAATTCAAAATGCTACGTGCGTGCATCAATTTTTTAGATCAGCCTATCGCTGTCTACCTATTATATCAGTCCTTGCTGTCTATTACCATAAAATATTTAGGTCAGTCCCTGCTGCCTATCACGGAAAATCTTAGATCGGTCCTTGCCTTCTATTTACCATAAAAAAATCCTAGATCAGTCTACAGCTGTCTATCACAAATACGTATATAGTTCTTATCAAGCTTGTTTCCTATTTTTTTATTTTTTTTTTTATTTATTATTTTTTTTTATTCGAATATTTTTTTTCCTAATATTTTACACCTCCACCAAGATATAAAATAAACCCCTGATTTAATAAAATCAACGTGAGACGTGCACTTCAAGCTACAAATATATTTCTATCTATCTATTTTCAACTTAATGAATTACTCACAATAACGTTGTTGCCACTTCTGTATTCATTTTCCTTCTGTCTGCTGGCCTGTCTTCAATTTGTTCGTTGATTCCGGAGTCTATTGCAATACGGGCTCAGTGCTCATTTTTAACTTCAAAAGCTTTATCACATTCCTCATTCCAATCAAATTTTACATCCTTCTTTAATAAATTCGTTATAGGCCTAGCTATTGAACTGTAATTTTCAATGAACTTCCTATAATATCCTGATAATCCTAGAAAAGATTTTATCTGTTTCACATTCTTATATTCCGGAAAATCTAGAACAGCTTGTATTTTCTTTGGATCAGGTCTTATTCCTGTTTCAGAGATAACATGTCCTAAATATATACATTCTCGTTTTACAAACTCGCATTTATCTGGCTGAATCTTTAAGTTATGCTCACGCAAACACTCAAACACATCTATCAACTTATTATTGTGATCTACCAAGTTTTTCCCATATATAATTATATCGTCAAGATAAACTAGACACTTAATCCCAATGATTCCTGATAATACATTATCCATAAGTCTCTGGAATGTGGATGAGTAGTGTTACGACTGACTTCTAATTTGTTTTAGTTTTGAATATAAATATTTTATTTTTTTTTTTCACTAACCTCTGAATCTGAAGAAGTTATTGATCGATGATATGGCATTGAGGCTGTTGTAGTGTTGTACTGATTGTTCCTTGTGCAGAATTGAAATCTTGAAGACTGTTAAGTATCTATTATTTTACACTGGTATATATAGTCAGATCTTTCCACTTCTATAAAAAACTGTTTAGTAACCAGTTCCCGCAATCTATAATGCAAAATGTATACAAAATTTCATGACAATTAAAATTGTGTACCTACTGCATATGATAAATTTTATATAAGCATTATATGATAAATTATTATTAGTGTCAATAACCTTATAATATTTAAAAGTAAATAATTAGTATGCATACGAGTATTCTTAATGTAAGCCTTCAAATACTTATAACCAGTAAAAAAAAAAAACCCTTTTTAAATTTTAAAACATGTTTGGAAATGTAACATACAGTGACCTCATCACAGTAAAATTTCGAAAAAAGTCAGCACTACAAGGATATAACAAGAAATAAATTAGAACGTTCAATGTCAAATACATTTTGTAATTATATATCGAAAAAACCAAACGCTGGAAGCAGGGACGGACTGGCTGTTTTTGGCCCGGGTAGCAAAATTAACTAGGGGCCCGTAATTTTTTTTCAAACCTACCTAAATTAGGAAAGAGTCCTTAGTTTTATAAGTAAATATAAAAAAAAAAAATTAAGAATAAGATGTTATTTATTTGTAGAGATGTTAAAATATGGTATTTTATTTTTGTTTTGTATAATACCGTATTATACAAGTAATAGTAGTAAGCATGGCTAAATACACTGGTATGTTCTCAACTTCGTTTTGCGCATGTATGCTACGTCACTCTGTCCTATTATGCGAGAATGCGCGCCAAAATTTAAATTAATATAGTATTATAGTAGGTTCACATGACGATGACTGTCAGATAGTAATAATCTTTCTAAGAAAATTTTCTCATAAATATTTTAATTTAATATATATGTATTTATAATTTATTTATTATATTAATTACTTATGTATTTATAAAATGTGATTTTTGTAAAAAACGTTATCTTATTGTGTATAATATAATATGTGATTATAGCCATGAAAATAATTCTGTTTTCTATGATGAATGATGATAAGATTATAACAGATGTAAACACCAAACAGTCAATTAATGATAATGACAAACGTCAAACACTTTTACACTTCGTAGTTCGTACTTACATTAAAAATTAAAATTAAATACTTAAAGACTTTGACGCTTAACCATTACCTACCAGTTTCCTGACATTTGACATTTCATAATATATCATAAATAATTGATAATGTTGACTATTGTTGAGTAGTCAATTAATGAAAATCCAAATCTAAACATGTATGTACAAGTAATTAATTTTATATTTAGTAGTTTAATAATATTAGTTTCATGTTATTGAAGCTATTAGTAACTATACAATAAATAATTTTTAATTATGCCTTGTCTTTTAGGTTTTTGGATTGGTTATGTTCAATAGCTTTATTGAGCCTATTGATTCTCAGGAATGTCCGGGTACGTACCAAACAATGCACTACTTCAGCTGGTATTTCAATATTATACCCTGCAACTGTATCCATCACTATCTCAGTTAGTGTTTGCATGATACCTGGATTATGATTAACATGATTTCCAAGTAGTTTGTGAAATTCCATGTCCATTATTTTAGCAGCTTTAAAAAACAATTTTGTTGGCTTAACTACATTTCCCATTGATTTATACTCTATCCAACTGCAACTAAGTTCATTGTTAGTAAGAGTTGTTGCAATTTCTCCTAATTGTGGATATTTTCCAATGAATCTTTTTGCCACATAACCAACAACATATTCAAATGCTTCATCATCAACAGATTTTTCCTTGGCCTAACACAATAATTATAATAGGTAGTAGATATATAATGATGTATTATTATGGTAGGTATATAATGTTGTAAAATGTGTATAATTTATTACTTGCAGTTCAAAATCTAGTAAAATATTGAATTGATCTTTAGGTATCTCAACACTACAACTACCTAAGTCTGAGTCTATCATTTCCAACTCTAAACTGCTGTTATTTTGAACATCTCTTGAGCCATTATGTATTTTTGATTTTTTAATCGTTATTCCAGTTAAACACTCTGTATCAACTATACATTCTTCAGATGCATCTTCTGTGTTCCGGTTTTCAGAAAAAACAAAATTTGAATGTTTACCCAATACATACCTTTTTAAACTAGTGAGAATAATACACAAAAAAAAATATTATTTATAATTTATTATTATTATATCAGTGTACTTAAATAATATATTTACCAATGCATAAAATCAAGGGGGCTTAAATGAGTATTACTACCAGTCATTCCTTTCAAGTAACTGAAAAGATTTTCCAGTACATCCTGGTTAAGCTTTCGGGTCATTATGTATTTTATTTTTGGGTAATTCAATTGCAGGTCAGTAAATAGATTAACTAAAGATTGATTAGTAATAAAAATTCCTAAACAAAATACAATATTTATTATTTTTAGTACCATCTTGTTCATACAATTCACCATATCAATATACCTTTCTGGAATGGTAACAATGATGTACTACCGTGTAATCTCATATTTTTTATAAATATGTTCATATCATCAAGTAATTTATTTTGTGATGTCAAGTCCATTCCATAACTACTCACAAACTTTATGATAATTCTAAACATGGAATCGACAGAGACTTTATTGGTGCTACTTTAGATTTAGATTTATTATAACTCGTATAATATGTTCCGACACTATTTGCGCATCTAACGTATAAACAACAACCGTAAGCCTGTTCGCTAGTGTCTGCAAAGCCGTGGATCTCGTCGCTAGTACAATCACCTACGATTTTACGTGGTATAATCAGATTATTTAATGCCGACATCGATTCGCAATATTTAAGCCATTCTTCTTGCGTAACGCTGGTATAGGGTCGTCCCAATCGATTTTTTCGCGCCACAAGGCTTGCAATAGTATCCTTGCTCGTATGACTACCGGTCCTACCAAGCCTAACGGATCAAAAATTGTCGCTATATCCGATAATATCTTCCGTTTTGTTACTGCATTTTTTTTACAACTTGGCACTGGCGGAACCTTAAACCTTAATGTGTCCGAGCTGGCATTCCAGAATAGTCCTAAGATTTTTTTAACCGCAACCTCGGTATTAAAAATATATATGATGTCATCTTGTATGACAGGTCCCTTTAATAAAATATCGTTCAGACTAACAACTGTTTGAGTTTTACACGACGCGTTGAACACAACGCGTAATTTTGTCGACGTGCTGAGGTACGTGACGCTGGCACCCGCAAATTCGCAAATTCACCCAAATTTGTGGCAATCAATGTTATATCATTTGTACAGGTTTGTAACCACAAAAATTTCATTTGTACACCCCTCTAACCCCCGGAAAATCAAATTCCTAGGTGCGGGTGTCAGCGTCACGCTATTCCAGCACCCGCTTTTAGTAATATTTGAGCTATCGACTCAAAAATAGTTGCAAACAATGTTATATCATTTGTACAGGTTTGTAACCACAAAAATTTCATTTGTACACCACCCCTAACCCCCGGAAAATCAAATTCCTAGGTGCGGGTGCCAGCGTCACGCTATTCCAGCACCCGCTTTTAGTAATATTTGAGCTATCGACTCAAAAATAGTTGCAAACAATGTTATATCATTTGTACAGGTTTGTAACCACAAAAATTTCATTTGTACACCACCCCTAACCCCCGGAAAATCAAATTCCTAGGCGCGGGTGCCAGCGTCACGCTATTCCAGCACCCGCTTTTAGTAATATTTGAGCTATCGACTCAAAAATATTTGCAAACAATGTTATATCATTTGTACAGGTTTGTAACCACAAAAATTTCATTTGTACACCACCCCTAACCCCCGGAAAATCAAATTCCTAGGTGCGGGTGCCAGCGTCACGCTATTCCAGCACCCGCTTTTAGTAATATTTGAGCTATCGACTCAAAAATAGTTGCAAACAATGTTATATCATTTGTACAGGTTTGTAACCACATCAATTTCATTTGTACACCACCCCTAACCCCCGGAAAATCAAATTCCTAGGTGCGGGTGCCAGCGTCACGCTATTCCAGCACCCGCTTTTATTAATATTTGATCTATCGACTCAAAAATAGTTGCAGACTCAAGTAGTTTAAGATTTTAGTTAGTATTTTTTTTTTAATACCAGTTATTGTATTTAATTTAAAAAATGAATCTTAATATTTTAAATTCTGTTTCTTTATGTGGGTAATTATTTAATAATATTCGTCTGTCAATCCAATTTAATATTATTCATATTAGTTTAATCTTGTCGTGTTTGCTTTACAGAGTTATGTCTATACCTATATATTTCATGTCTAGTTTAATAAATTAAGGATGGATTTAGGTGGATCCGTGTCCTTTCTCCAAATTAAAATTTGCAAATATTCTTAATTTGGATGATTTTGTCAATATTTGAATTTAACACGCTTATAAAAAAATTGTGCCAATTTATTATTATAATTGAGGACTTGAAATCAATAACGGGCCAAGTGCCAAAAAGTTGTTTCTGAGTTATTCAATTTTTAGCCCGGTATAACCACACTCGGCACATAGCTCTCACGACATTTGTTTCCTATTTGTTCACCAATATTATGGTCGTGGCACATAGCCCTCTTTATAGGTTGTTTGCGATGGCACATAGCTCCGTTTTTCGAGTCTAACTCAATTTTTTTTTTTCGGCACTTAGCCCGTTATTGATTTCAAGTCCTCAATTTTTGAATCCTTTTTAGATTAACTTATTTAAAACCTTCTATTAATTTTTCAAGTATTTTGATTTACACAAACATGTTTTATTGACATTTATAAGACTAAAAACCAAAAATAAATAAATAGCTGAAAAATTAACGAAATAATTTGAATAAAAAATTACAAAATATATAAAATATTAGTAATTAAACAAAAATAAAAAAATACATTTGATTTATTTTACGTTTTATTATTACAATTTGTTGTCAAAGATCTTTCTGATATCCTGTATTCCTGCAGATGCTGAACAACTTTGTAACATTCTGACCATAAAAATGCTGGCATTTATTTAAATAAGTCTGATTGACAATTTTACGTATACTTCATAAATATGTAACAACAGTTTTTTAATTTGATGTACAAAATTAACAGAAAATTAATTCGTTTAATAGAATTTTTTTTTTGTTACACATAGAAACGATTTTAAATGAAAAATTTATTATTCCATAAAACATTTCGTTATAATATAGAGTTTCATCAATTAGGAGTTTGTTAAAGAGAGGTAGTTACTAGTTACGTGCCTACGACTATATTTCAGCCCTCAATAAGCCATGTGGTAGTACAATTATACCTACCATTTACTTTTATTAAACATTTACTCATTCTTAACTTCATGATATAAAACGTAGAAATAATAAAAATCTATTGCTAAAATCTAAACTAGTAAACCATAAGAAAATACTTGGTACCTAATATACAAAGACATTTCTGAAAAAAAAATAAGAAAAATAGAAAATTTCATTTGCCTATAAATACTAAATAGGTCAAAAAAATTCTAAATCTTTCAAATTTTACCATGTATAGATGGTACCAATATAAATATTTGCTGAAAATTTAGAGTATCTATAATTTTTAATTTTTGAGAAACAGCCAAATCAAAAAATCGATTTTGTCAAAAACTAGTTTTGAGTACAAATTTTTTTTTTGTTTTTCACGGCACATTTGAAAACTACCGGAAATTTTACCTCTATAATTCATCAAGGATCTCCACTTTGCTACCCGAAACCACCCCTGAAGTTTTTTATTGAATCATTGTTTTGAAAAGTTATCGTGTACACGGACACAAAAAATAAATAAAAATACATAAAAAAGTTACATCATTGTAAAATCAATACATACATTACTTCATACAGAATCTAAAAAAAAGATTGCCACCACTTCAGGCTTAATATAATGCATAATGTAAATATTCAAAAAAAATATAATACAGCATATTAATTTTAGTTTTTATGTGTCTCTTGATATAGCAGAGTTTAAAAAAAAAATTAATTAATAAATATAAAATATTAGGTTTTTTTAAATTTAATTTATGAATTTAACTTAACCTTATTTAAAAATATCATATAGTAAAAATATATGTTATGAAGTAATGTAACTATATAGACTAATAAAATAAATAAATATTAATAATATCACAGATTCAAAATTACTCTGACTTTATTTTTACTCTTCTCGAGAATTTATTAAGAAACTAAAAATAAGAAAATACTTTTACCATAGTATTTTTAGAACAAATGGTTAGGTTATTAATTATTACTTATTATAAATACATATAATACTCTAATTGTTCTTAATGTTCTTATTTGAATTAATAAAACCGTATAAAATAAAAGTTCGACATCAGTTTTGTAAGATGAGACTTGATGAATAACTTTGGATCTTAAATCATCATAGATCTCCCATTTTTGATTGCCTCTATAGGTGCCAGCTGTATAGTGTCCAGTGGCGCTCCTCAGTCCACATCTGCCTCCTCCATGAAATATTATGACTCCTCTTAAATAATAATTTTTACTATTGGTGGTTATCATTTTTGGGATATTATCTAATTTCCAATTATTTGGTTTAACAAAGTTTTGTTTCACTAATTCTACTGGTACTTCATCTATATTTGTGAAACTTGTTGATGCTTCTAAATCTGGGAAAATAATTTAGCAGTTAACTATCAACCCCTAAAATCTTTAAAAATGTATTTTCAATTATTTGTATTATACTTACCAAATGGAATTGAATTCAGTTCAATAATCATATGTGTAGTAGCTTCCATCGATGTCTTCCTCTTTTCACCACAATATGAGCAAGTTTCGTCTGAACTTTCAAATAATTTTTCGAGCTCATTTTGAATAACTATTTGGCCATTGAATATGTTCAGTGATATGTGTGTCTTTTTTACTTCTAGTATAGGAGTGGTACATAAATTGTTGTCACAGAAACTACTTTCAATGAAAGATGGCATTTTTTGCATTATCTTGTTCACCATTGATGCAGCAGTAATTGTAGTATCTACTGATTTAAGTCCACCAACTAACAGTTCTATTTTACTACCAAAATGTTCCAATATTAATAACAGTCTATTATGATAAATTTGTGTTTTGTTTTTGTCTTCGATCATTTGCATGGATATTCTTGCTGTCATGTTTGATGTTGCCATTTCAGATAAATACACTTTAAAATTACTACTATCGGCAGCTGATGTCGCTAAAATAGATAGAACTGAATCTACAGAACAAGTATTATTCAGAACTACTTTTCCTACGCTTGGTACCATTATCGGTTTGTTGATTAGACTATTTCCATTTTTCAATAATACTACTGGAGTTATGTTTCCCCGCTTATTTAGGTCTAAAAACTCAAATCCTGGTTGGAGATTAAGGTATGATCGTGAACTTCGTTTTTTCTTTTCAATCATACTTTTTCTATTCCAGTTTTCAGTTGCGTTGGTCTCAGCTAATGTTGATTTTATTTTATCGCAGTCAAAACAAATTCTACACTCACCGTATCCTTCCTCCGTTCCTTGAATAGATATAGAACACCCAAATAAATGAATAGGCTTGTTACATTCTATACATTTGTGTGCTCCCGTCGGAAAATCTCCATTATTACATGCATGGCATGTTGATTTTAAAGTTGATTGACATTTATCTGTTGTTGAAGTCACAATTATATCTTTTGAAATAGGAATGTAGTGTAAGGAAGCCGATTTAGTTTCTACTAATGACTCATTTACGTCAAAATCATTTTGCATATTATACAATGTATCATCGTAATTGCCATGTTCTGGAGATCGAATAATATTTTGAGTATTAGAACTGTAACTGTTGCTATTGCATATGTTTTCATCGACATCTGTTTCCAATTCACCATATGATTCTCCTTGTATTAAAAGTTCATTCCTTCTATAATATGATAATAGTTTTTCCACAAATGAATCAACTCGTATCGGTAGTTTATCATTTTTAAATACACGGTTTTTTATGTGATTGAAATTACTTTCGATACGACTACTGGATGCGATTTCTTCACCATATCCAAATGTATCTATCATAATTGCTGACCAACAAGGAAATAGTTTGAGCGTTCGGATTATGATCGGTTCAAGTGCAAGCAAATATTGTGCATTATCAGTAGTCCCTTTTATTGAATCCACTTTAGCTCTAGACCTATCTGCAATTGATTGTGTCCACCCTTTAAAAGTCATGATGTGTATGTTATCATTATCAGTTATATCATTATCACTTGTCGTATCAGTTACATTTTCTTCTTCTTCTACGTCATGATAATCGTTGCCGTTGGTTTTTTCTAAAATGTTTGTGATATTTGTCGTTGTGATCAATGATTGTAAGTATCGTTTAGCCTTATAATAGGGTGTCAATGTCTCAGAGTTTTCAACAAATCCGTCATACTTACTCAAAATAATATCAAATAAAGCTTCCAACATTTTTTCAGCATTTTCGATGGTTGAACAGACAACGAGAAGTCCCATTGCCCTTGTAATTATTTCTTTTGTACTAGGATATATTGAATTTTTAACCGGGCCCCACTGTGACACAAGATGAATGAAATGATTTACGTCATTCCTTAAATAACACGAGGGTATTTCAACAAATTCTTTTTTTACTACCAAAGAAAAACATGCTTCTAAGTATCTATCTAGTGAAGAGTACTGTATTAGTCCAGACATAAGTGCAAGAGACTGGTCACATATGACAATTTTAGGAGGCTTAACATTACATCTCAGCCACCTTTTAAGCCACACTGTTATTGATAGGTTGTCGTGCTGTTCTGACAGCATTGATAAGACAGTAAAACTTTTAGAATTCAAATTCATAACACCTTCGTATAAGAATATTGAACCACTCATTTCATTGTTTAGTCTAGTTGCGGAAACTTCTCTGTACCTAAGTGCCCTCAGAGCTTCGGTGTTAGGTATTGATGCAGGTATTGGATCACCTTTGAAATCAAAAACAGAAATTTAGATAGTTTCCATTTTTTAGTAATCCAAAATGTTATAGGTAAAAATGTATAGGTAGTACAAAATATTTGTTTTGATTTCATCGTTAACTAAAATAAACTTCATTAAGAAATTTGGTAGTGGATTTAAGGAGGTGAAGGGCAAAATTCAGGTTACCCTCCATTTAGAAGTTCTAAAAATCGTTAAATAAATAAAATAGTTAGGTAAGTAACGATTCAGTCAGTGGCGAAACGAACGTGGTCTTTGAGAAGCGGTTGCTAGTAAATTGTAGGTTTCTTATGGGTTATTTTAGGTTCGTTTCGCTACTCAGTCCGTTCTTCTATACAAAAGGTCTCAAACATTGAAGTATACGTTTTTATCAAGTACAGGGTAAGTCACTGTAATTTATTTATTATTTTTCGTTAAGTTAGTTTTGTGTTCCTCGTATATTAATTTACAAATTATACCTTCTCTCATGAGGATTTGAGCTTTATTTCTTATATAGACTGATGGATCAGTAGACTCGAGCATCATTGATCTTAAGGCATGTGCTTTTTCTAAGCCCATCAATCTCCTTTTTCCAAAATGTCCAACACGAAAATTTCCTATGTATACGCAATCCATAACAACACTACATGTATACATTTAAAACAAACACATATACATAAGATTATGCTACAATAAATATATTATAATTCAATTAAAAAATCTTATTGATACTAACCGGGTATCTATTGCTGGCACTGAATCTATCGACCCTTGAAAAAAAGACCCACACTCTGAACACCGACCACTCAGTGACACAAATTTCATTCCAGACAAGGAGATATTCGCTTTTTTGAATGAAAGACTGCATGGCAATCGGGTATGTAAGAAAAAATGGTCTTGCACAACATTACTCCATTCAAATGCTGTCATCATTGTGTAGGTTCTGGGTCCTCTTTTTTCTTGATAAACTTTTTCACGTGGTTTAATTAATCTCCATTCTTCGACTGAAAATGTCACATTAAATGTTAGTTTTTCTTTTTCACCATCATCTTCATCTGTAGAATATTCAACATAGTATTCATTCGTTTTTGCGTAAACTGGAAATAAACAACATTGTTACGGTTATTAAATAATTAATGAAATCTGTAAAGCATTATTGGGTATTTAATCCACATAATATAAAAATAATACACTTACTGTTAGTTTTATTTGCACACACTACATTTTTTTCTGTATTTTTATCAGGTAATATTAAACCAAGTTTATTTTGGATACCCCTGTCATTCCATTTGTAATAATTAATGAAATCTGTAAAGCATTATTGGGTATTTAATCCACATAATATAAAAATAATACACTTACTGTTAGTTTTATTTGCACACACTACATTTTTTTCTGTATTTTTATCAGGTAATATTAAACCAAGTTTATTTTGGATACCCCTGTCATTTCGAGCCACACGTATCCGAATTGATGCTGGTGTTATAGGATTTTGTAATCCACCACTTACTTCAACGGAAATTTTTTTCCAGACATCTGCGTTTACACCAACTATACCTTGATAAAAAACATAATTCGAAATTTTCGCATATGAAATATCGATTTTTATTCAACTATGCTTTTATCATTCTGTTTTTTAATATTAAAATTCAAAAATTGAGACAATATGAAAAAATCACGAAAATTAGCAAATTATTTTGAGTTAAGAATTCGTAAAAATTTTTCTTTTTAAATCTAAGATTTTAAAATGTAATACAAGATTCCTTATAAGATTATCTACCTTTATCCAAAAAAAATGTCCATAAGGAAGTTAAATTAAATTTTTATGAGCGTTTGAAATTCAAATTTTTACAACATTGGATATTCACTCGATTTCTCGTGAAGCGATTTTCTTATTCTCTTGTAATTCAAAAACGAATAACTGTAGATACATGAAAATTGTACTGAATGTTTATATTAGCATTTCCTGTACACCATACAATTTTGAAAATATTTCGACTCTTTTTGAGCAGTTTACGCAAATTTTCAGTTTTCAATTTTTTTAGTTTTTTTTTTTATAAATATCAATAAAGTTTTATCTGTTGGGCCAAAAAGTGTAAAAATTTAATACAAGGTTACTAATATATTGTTACTATATCAGTTGAAAATATTAAAAATACATAGACACAATTTTTTTTTATAAGCATTTAAAGATCGAATTTTGACAGAATTTATCTAAATCTCAAAAATTATCAATCGTTGTAATTAATAAATTATAAAATGTTCAGTTTTTATAGCTAAGGATTGAAAATTTAAAACAATATTCCATATAAGTAGTTAATTCTGTTACCAAAAAATCTAAAAAATACACAAGCACAGTTTATTTTTATGGTCATTTTAAGTTCAAATTTGGACGAAATTACATATTAAAAAACCTAGGTAGAATAACTATTTTAGTTATTTTCTTGTGATTGTATATATTGTTTTTATTCGTTGGCACTTGAAACTTGTAATTCGTACTATTATATATCTATGATAGTATCATGGTTTGTTGTTGACGTATAACGCGTTATAAGTACTTAATGGATATTGTGATAAGATTAATTTGGAATTTATTATAGGAACCTACGATAGGTCATTTTTTTTTTACCAATTTCTAATACCATAGATACGTATGTCATATATTTAAACCTATAGGCATTTCCTATACACCTGTAATGTATCGACCAATGTGTGTAGAGTTGGGTTTACTAATAGAACAACTAATCTCGAGACGCGACATCATTGAAACGATTTTCGAAGAATAACCTCAGGAAACTATATCATATATCAAATATCATATATCATGTATCATATATCATATATCATATACATAGTAATAAATACAAAAAAAAAACCAATTTAAGTTTTTTTAGAAAAATAATTATTTTATTTTAGCTCACAGGTACGCTTTTTTATAATGAATTTCGAGTTCTTTACCGTCAGTAAGAACGAAACGATACTGGTATCCGGTGCGATATCGAATAGTTTAGAAAAATACCAACCAAAGAAATTGGAGGGGAGTCCTCTTATACTTACAAAGGATGATAAGTTAAGAAGATTCCGCCAATGCGACCTAAAGAAAACAGTGCAGAATATCAAACGAGTATTCCGAGGGAAAAAGGCAAGAGTGATTGAACCATTGCTGGAACAGTTATACAACAGTATAAGTCGCCAGGGGGAATCAACCTTGTCTACGGTATACTTGCAAAGATATTTGCACATAAACGATAGGGAGCCACTAATAGTATTTTGGAACGGAACGTCAGATATCACGATAATTAAGCGTTTAAGATTAACAGGAATTTTAGCATATTTAAATATATCGGCAATTAGCGTTAGGAATAATGACGAATTTGTATTAGAATTATCAAACCTAGAGACTAAGGAAGTTTTATATTCAGGTTATTTAGGTAAATTAAATAAAAATGGTAGAATGTTAGGACTATCAGAAGCTCATGAACTAGCATGCGATATTAATCATAATATTACACATTGTCACGATCCAGTTGCAGACGTAATTTTAACGAAATGCCTATTCAATTACATAGTAACGAAGATAAAGCCCATTAAATTATATAAATTAGCAAAAAAATATAAAAGGAATTTTAAGGCAAAATAAATAATAATTATTAGTTAATAAATAAATATAATACAAATAAATTAATGAAAACAAATACATAAATTAACAATTATTATATATTTTAGATTCATTGAGGAGCTAAAAACAATTTTAAAAACAGAAGTACATATTTATAACGTTAAAGAAAATAAGTTACAATCCGTATGCTTTAATTGGCATATATTAAAGGCAAACAAGAAAATAAACAACCACTACGATCATAAAACTTTAAATAAAAAAACTAGAAGCCTTGAACTTTTCATAGACGATCATTGTAATGGAGAATGCAAACAGTTAGTAAAAATAATAGAAAACACTAGAGATCCAACTTACATGATGACTTATCTTGAATAGGACCATAGTTGCATATGTCTGTGACAAATTTAACAATTATTCACATAAATTAGTATATAGGTGGAAGATAAATATTATTATTATATAAAAAGGGGAAATATTTAAATTGTATACTTACGTAACGCTTATAATGTTATAATTTCAGGTACCTATATTATTTTATTAAAGATTATTAATCATTTTTATTAACACTATTTGTTTAATTAAATCATGTATTAATTTATTTTACTAACCACAATTAAAATTGTAATATGAATAAAAGAAAAAAAAAACAATAATAATAATAATGATGACATTAAAAATTGTAAAATGCTCACATTATTGTAATCAAATGTAATACTATAATCAAATTGTTAACTGTATACAAAATTTAAATGTCAATGTAAACAATGTAATTCAGCCATTGTAAACTATTAATTAACGATGTTAAAGATTCTTAACCCTTAAAGGTTAACAATCTTTTTTTGGTAGGGAGGTGTAATGGGATTACGCAATACCATATATTTTGCTCATAATAACAACCAGGAATGCGAACACACCCAAAAGTGTTTTCGACTACGAATACCACTTTCATAATCGTGAGGTCCATATCAAGGGCGACTGTACACGCGCCGCTCACTTTCAAAGGACGCCGCCACCATATATATAGGGGACAGCGAGACAGCCTGAGTTAGATGTATCCAGAGACGAGAACACCACACGACTCGCTTAGCCGCCCAGCCATCACACACGACTTACACGGAGATTATCAACTTCGGAACGAGCTACAAATTCACTACAATCAACACTATTATTCTGCTTGTTTTGTCTGGTTTAATATAATACATTTGATTACCATTCTAATTGACTATTATTATTTATCAAGTACACCAGCTTTTGGATCCCTGAAGGGCCGCATGTAACACACCATACAATTTTTAAAATATTTTGACTCTTTTTGAGTTGTTTACGGATATTTTCATTTTTCAATTTTTTTTAGTCTTTTTTTCTATGATTATCAATTAAGTTTTATCTGTTGGGCCAAAAAGTGTAAAAATTTAATACAAGGCTCCTGATATATTGTTACAATATCAGTTGAAAAATATTAAAAATACATAGGCACAATTTTTTTTTATAAGCATTTATTTCGAATTTTGACAGAATTTTTCAAAATCTCGAAAATTATTAATCATCGTAATTAATAAATTATTAAATGTTCAGTTTTTATAGCTAAGGATTGAAAATTTAAAACAAGATTCCACGTAAGTAGTTAATTCTCTTACCGAAAAATCTAAAAAATATACAATCACAGTTTATTTTTATAGTCATTTTATGTTCAAATTTGGACGAAATTACATATTAAAAAACCTAGTTATTTTGTTGTGATTATATAATATTATTCGTGGGTACCTACTTGAAACTTCTAAAGTGTACTATTATATATCTATGATAGTATCAGGGTTTGTTATTGATGTAGATGTATAACATGTTATAAGTACCTAATGGATATTGTGATAATGTGATATGATTAATTTGGAATTTATTATAGGTCAATTTTTTTTTTAATACCATAGATATGTATATAATTTGTCTTAAACGACTTAAACCTAGACTGACATACCGTCTCCGCTCAGAATCGTTTTTCTTATACAATGATATTATATCATTGAATTAAAATTTAATACTATCCATTATACAGTGACCCACATGTAACCTACGTACTGTACAGTAAATATCCACTTACCCATCTTTTTTTATTATAAAATTGTATTAGTTTTCTAAGAAAAATTTTCAAAAATAGAGTTCATTTAAATTTATTTTTTTTATCAAATATAGAACTTTTTTAATGATTTTAGATTTTTTGATTGATTTTTTATTTTACAGATTTTAAAATTTTTAATTCAATAAAAATTAGTTTTATGAAAAATCAATAAAAAAATATATATTTGATAAAAATACAAAAAAAAATTATGTTTGATAAAAAAATCAATAAAAAATTTTTTAAAAACCGATAAAAGTCCATTTTCTATTAAGTACGAATTTTTTTGTCAAAAGTCGATTTTTTCTATTAATTTTTTATAATATACAGATTTATTTATGGATTTTTTAACAAACAGAATTTTTTATGATTATAATTTAAGTTTTTTAATACAATTTTTTATAAATACAAATTTTTTAAGCTACATTATCTAAATTTTAAATTCTTCAAAAAAATAGATTTTAATTCAATTTATTTTTTTTATCAAATATAGAACTTTATTAATGATTTTAGATATTTTGATTGCTTTTTATTTTACAGATTTTTAAATTATTAATTCAATAAACTTTCAAATAATTTTTCGAGCTCATTTTGAATAACTATTTGGCCATTGAATATGTTCAGTGATATGTGTGTCTTTTTTACTTCTAGTATAGGAGTGGTACATAAATTGTTGTCACAGAAACTACTTTCAATGAAAGATGGCATTTTTTGCATTATCTTGTTCACCATTGATGCAGCAGTAATTGTAGTATCTACTGATTTAAGTCCACCAACTAACAGTTCTATTTTACTACCAAAATGTTCCAATATTAATAACAGTCTATTATGATAAATTTGTGTTTTGTTTTTGTCTTCGATCATTTGCATGGATATTCTTGCTGTCATGTTTGATGTTGCCATTTCAGATAAATACACTTTAAAATTACTACTATCGGCAGCTGATGTCGCTAAAATAGATAGAACTGAATCTACAGAACAAGTATTATTCAGAACTACTTTTCCTACGCTTGGTACCATTATCGGTTTGTTGATTAGACTATTTCCATTTTTCAATAATACTACTGGAGTTATGTTTCCCCGCTTATTTAGGTCTAAAAACTCAAATCCTGGTTGGAGATTAAGGTATGATCGTGAACTTCGTTTTTTCTTTTCAATCATACTTTTTCTATTCCAGTTTTCAGTTGCGTTGGTCTCAGCTAATGTTGATTTTATTTTATCGCAGTCAAAACAAATTCTACACTCACCGTATCCTTCCTCCGTTCCTTGAATAGATATAGAACACCCAAATAAATGAATAGGCTTGTTACATTCTATACATTTGTGTGCTCCCGTCGGAAAATCTCCATTATTACATGCTTGGCATGTTGATTTTAAAGTTGATTGACATTTATCTGTTGTTGAAGTCACAATTATATCTTTTGAAATAGGAATGTAGTGTAAGGAAGCCGATTTAGTTTCTACTAATGACTCATTTACGTCAAAATCATTTTGCATATTATACAATGTATCATCGTAATTGCCATGTTCTGGAGATCGAATAATATTTTGAGTATTAGAACTGTAACTGTTGCTAATGCATATGTTTTCATCGACATCTGTTTCCAATTCACCATATGATTCTCCTTGTATTAAAAGTTCATTCCTTCTATAATATGATAATAGTTTTTCCACAAATGAATCAACTCGTATCGGTAGTTTATCATTTTTAAATACACGGTTTTTTATGTGATTGAAATTACTTTCGATACGACTACTGGATGCGATTTCTTCACCATATCCAAATGTATCTATCATAATTGCTGACCAACAAGGAAATAGTTTGAGCGTTCGGATTATGATCGGTTCAAGTGCAAGCAAATATTGTGCATTATCAGTAGTCCCTTTTATTGAATCCACTTTAGCTCTAGACCTATCTGCAATTGATTGTGTCCACCCTTTAAAAGTCATGATGTGTATGTTATCATTATCAGTTATATCATTATCACTTGTCGTATCAGTTACATTTTCTTCTTCTTCTACGTCATGATAATCGTTGCCGTTGGTTTTTTCTAAAATGTTTGTGATATTTGTCGTTGTGATCAATGATTGTAAGTATCGTTTAGCCTTATAATAGGGTGTCAATGTCTCAGAGTTTTCAACAAATCCGTCATACTTACTCAAAATAATATCAAATAAAGCTTCCAACATTTTTTCAGCATTTTCGATGGTTGAACAGACAACGAGAAGTCCCATTGCCCTTGTAATTATTTCTTTTGTACTAGGATATATTGAATTTTTAACCGGGCCCCACTGTGACACAAGATGAATGAAATGATTTACGTCATTCCTTAAATAACACGAGGGTATTTCAACAAATTCTTTTTTTACTACCAAAGAAAAACATGCTTCTAAGTATCTATCTAGTGAAGAGTACTGTATTAGTCCAGACATAAGTGCAAGAGACTGGTCACATATGACAATTTTAGGAGGCTTAACATTACATCTCAGCCACCTTTTAAGCCACACTGTTATTGATAGGTTGTCGTGCTGTTCTGACAGCATTGATAAGACAGTAAAACTTTTAGAATTCAAATTCATAACACCTTCGTATAAGAATATTGAACCACTCATTTCATTGTTTAGTCTAGTTGCGGAAACTTCTCTGTACCTAAGTGCCCTCAGAGCTTCGGTGTTAGGTATTGATGCAGGTATTGGATCACCTTTGAAATCAAAAACAGAAATTTAGATAGTTTCCATTTTTTAGTAATCCAAAATGTTATAGGTAAAAATGTATAGGTAGTACAAAATATTTGTTTTGATTTCATCGTTAACTAAAATAAACTTCATTAAGAAATTTGGTAGTGGATTTAAGGAGGTGAAGGGCAAAATTCAGGTTACCCTCCATTTAGAAGTTCTAAAAATCGTTAAATAAATAAAATAGTTAGGTAAGTAACGATTCAGTCAGTGGCGAAACGAACGTGGTCTTTGAGAAGCGGTTGCTAGTAAATTGTAGGTTTCTTATGGGTTATTTTAGGTTCGTTTCGCTACTCAGTCCGTTCTTCTATACAAAAGGTCTCAAACATTGAAGTATACGTTTTTATCAAGTACAGGGTAAGTCACTGTAATTTATTTATTATTTTTCGTTAAGTTAGTTTTGTGTTCCTCGTATATTAATTTACAAATTATACCTTCTCTCATGAGGATTTGAGCTTTATTTCTTATATAGACTGATGGATCAGTAGACTCGAGCATCATTGATCTTAAGGCATGTGCTTTTTCTAAGCCCATCAATCTCCTTTTTCCAAAATGTCCAACACGAAAATTTCCTATGTATACGCAATCCATAACAACACTACATGTATACATTTAAAACAAACACATATACATAAGATTATGCTACAATAAATATATTATAATTCAATTAAAAAATCTTATTGATACTAACCGGGTATCTATTGCTGGCACTGAATCTATCGACCCTTGAAAAAAAGACCCACACTCTGAACACCGACCACTCAGTGACACAAATTTCATTCCAGACAAGGAGATATTCGCTTTTTTGAATGAAAGACTGCATGGCAATCGGGTATGTAAGAAAAAATGGTCTTGCACAACATTACTCCATTCAAATGCTGTCATCATTGTGTAGGTTCTGGGTCCTCTTTTTTCTTGATAAACTTTTTCACGTGGTTTAATTAATCTCCATTCTTCGACTGAAAATGTCACATTAAATGTTAGTTTTTCTTTTTCACCATCATCTTCATCTGTAGAATATTCAACATAGTATTCATTCGTTTTTGCGTAAACTGGAAATAAACAACATTGTTACGGTTATTAAATAATTAATGAAATCTGTAAAGCATTATTGGGTATTTAATCCACATAATATAAAAATAATACACTTACTGTTAGTTTTATTTGCACACACTACATTTTTTTCTGTATTTTTATCAGGTAATATTAAACCAAGTTTATTTTGGATACCCCTGTCATTCCATTTGTAATAATTAATGAAATCTGTAAAGCATTATTGGGTATTTAATCCACATAATATAAAAATAATACACTTACTGTTAGTTTTATTTGCACACACTACATTTTTTTCTGTATTTTTATCAGGTAATATTAAACCAAGTTTATTTTGGATACCCCTGTCATTTCGAGCCACACGTATCCGAATTGATGCTGGTGTTATAGGATTTTGTAATCCACCACTTACTTCAACGGAAATTTTTTTCCAGACATCTGCGTTTACACCAACTATACCTTGATAAAAAACATAATTCGAAATTTTCGCATATGAAATATCGATTTTTATTCAACTATGCTTTTATCATTCTGTTTTTTAATATTAAAATTCAAAAATTGAGACAATATGAAAAAATCACGAAAATTAGCAAATTATTTTGAGTTAAGAATTCGTAAAAATTTTTCTTTTTAAATCTAAGATTTTAAAATGTAATACAAGATTCCTTATAAGATTATCTACCTTTATCCAAAAAAAATGTCCATAAGGAAGTTAAATTAAATTTTTATGAGCGTTTGAAATTCAAATTTTTACAACATTGGATATTCACTCGATTTCTCGTGAAGCGATTTTCTTATTCTCTTGTAATTCAAAAACGAATAACTGTAGATACATGAAAATTGTACTGAATGTTTATATTAGCATTTCCTGTACACCATACAATTTTGAAAATATTTCGACTCTTTTTGAGCAGTTTACGCAAATTTTCAGTTTTCAATTTTTTTAGTTTTTTTTTTTATAAATATCAATAAAGTTTTATCTGTTGGGCCAAAAAGTGTAAAAATTTAATACAAGGTTACTAATATATTGTTACTATATCAGTTGAAAATATTAAAAATACATAGACACAATTTTTTTTTATAAGCATTTAAAGATCGAATTTTGACAGAATTTATCTAAATCTCAAAAATTATCAATCGTTGTAATTAATAAATTATAAAATGTTCAGTTTTTATAGCTAAGGATTGAAAATTTAAAACAATATTCCATATAAGTAGTTAATTCTGTTACCAAAAAATCTAAAAAATACACAAGCACAGTTTATTTTTATGGTCATTTTAAGTTCAAATTTGGACGAAATTACATATTAAAAAACCTAGGTAGAATAACTATTTTAGTTATTTTCTTGTGATTGTATATATTGTTTTTATTCGTTGGCACTTGAAACTTGTAATTCGTACTATTATATATCTATGATAGTATCATGGTTTGTTGTTGACGTATAACGCGTTATAAGTACTTAATGGATATTGTGATAAGATTAATTTGGAATTTATTATAGGAACCTACGATAGGTCATTTTTTTTTTACCAATTTCTAATACCATAGATACGTATGTCATATATTTAAACCTATAGGCATTTCCTATACACCTGTAATGTATCGACCAATGTGTGTAGAGTTGGGTTTACTAATAGAACAACTAATCTCGAGACGCGACATCATTGAAACGATTTTCGAAGAATAACCTCAGGAAACTATATCATATATCAAATATCATATATCATGTATCATATATCATATATCATATACATAGTAATAAATACAAAAAAAAAACCAATTTAAGTTTTTTTAGAAAAATAATTATTTTATTTTAGCTCACAGGTACGCTTTTTTATAATGAATTTCGAGTTCTTTACCGTCAGTAAGAACGAAACGATACTGGTATCCGGTGCGATATCGAATAGTTTAGAAAAATACCAACCAAAGAAATTGGAGGGGAGTCCTCTTATACTTACAAAGGATGATAAGTTAAGAAGATTCCGCCAATGCGACCTAAAGAAAACAGTGCAGAATATCAAACGAGTATTCCGAGGGAAAAAGGCAAGAGTGATTGAACCATTGCTGGAACAGTTATACAACAGTATAAGTCGCCAGGGGGAATCAACCTTGTCTACGGTATACTTGCAAAGATATTTGCACATAAACGATAGGGAGCCACTAATAGTATTTTGGAACGGAACGTCAGATATCACGATAATTAAGCGTTTAAGATTAACAGGAATTTTAGCATATTTAAATATATCGGCAATTAGCGTTAGGAATAATGACGAATTTGTATTAGAATTATCAAACCTAGAGACTAAGGAAGTTTTATATTCAGGTTATTTAGGTAAATTAAATAAAAATGGTAGAATGTTAGGACTATCAGAAGCTCATGAACTAGCATGCGATATTAATCATAATATTACACATTGTCACGATCCAGTTGCAGACGTAATTTTAACGAAATGCCTATTCAATTACATAGTAACGAAGATAAAGCCCATTAAATTATATAAATTAGCAAAAAAATATAAAAGGAATTTTAAGGCAAAATAAATAATAATTATTAGTTAATAAATAAATATAATACAAATAAATTAATGAAAACAAATACATAAATTAACAATTATTATATATTTTAGATTCATTGAGGAGCTAAAAACAATTTTAAAAACAGAAGTACATATTTATAACGTTAAAGAAAATAAGTTACAATCCGTATGCTTTAATTGGCATATATTAAAGGCAAACAAGAAAATAAACAACCACTACGATCATAAAACTTTAAATAAAAAAACTAGAAGCCTTGAACTTTTCATAGACGATCATTGTAATGGAGAATGCAAACAGTTAGTAAAAATAATAGAAAACACTAGAGATCCAACTTACATGATGACTTATCTTGAATAGGACCATAGTTGCATATGTCTGTGACAAATTTAACAATTATTCACATAAATTAGTATATAGGTGGAAGATAAATATTATTATTATATAAAAAGGGGAAATATTTAAATTGTATACTTACGTAACGCTTATAATGTTATAATTTCAGGTACCTATATTATTTTATTAAAGATTATTAATCATTTTTATTAACACTATTTGTTTAATTAAATCATGTATTAATTTATTTTACTAACCACAATTAAAATTGTAATATGAATAAAAGAAAAAAAAAACAATAATAATAATAATGATGACATTAAAAATTGTAAAATGCTCACATTATTGTAATCAAATGTAATACTATAATCAAATTGTTAACTGTATACAAAATTTAAATGTCAATGTAAACAATGTAATTCAGCCATTGTAAACTATTAATTAACGATGTTAAAGATTCTTAACCCTTAAAGGTTAACAATCTTTTTTTTGGTAGGGAGGTGTAATGGGATTACGCAATACCATATATTTTGCTCATAATAACAACCAGGAATGCGAACACACCCAAAAGTGTTTTCGACTACGAATACCACTTTCATAATCGTGAGGTCCATATCAAGGGCGACTGTACACGCGCCGCTCACTTTCAAAGGACGCCGCCACCATATATATAGGGGACAGCGAGACAGCCTGAGTTAGATGTATCCAGAGACGAGAACACCACACGACTCGCTTAGCCGCCCAGCCATCACACACGACTTACACGGAGATTATCAACTTCGGAACGAGCTACAAATTCACTACAATCAACACTATTATTCTGCTTGTTTTGTCTGGTTTAATATAATACATTTGATTACCATTCTAATTGACTATTATTATTTATCAAGTACACCAGCTTTTGGATCCCTGAAGGGCCGCATGTAACACTGGCGCAGTTGGTAGGATTCCAAAGGGAGGCAACCATCAAAGGCTACTGTCAACAACGAAGAATTGATCACTCTTCAGCGAAGACAACTCCAGGAGGAACCAACAAAAAACAAATAAGTCACATTGCAGTACCAACAAATCCATTAGCAGCATCATCAACGGCAACATGTCATCATCAGCCATGAACGCAGCATTATTGTGAGTGAATAGTTATTTAAATTTGTTACATAGACGTATGCAACATAATTAAGACATATTAAGATAAATCTAGGTAGTTGATTATAAGTGTAATGGTGTAAACCGTTTTAAATTTTATTGAGGGCATATTTTATTGATTATTATTGAAGTTTATTGAATTATTGAGGGCATATTGATTATTTGAAGTTTTATTATTGAGGGCATATTTTTATTGAAGTTATTATTGATTATTATTGAAGTTTATTGATTTATTGAGGGCATTTTTATTATTGAAGTATTATTGAAGTTTATTGAATTTATTAGAGGGCATATTATTGAAGTTATTATTGTATTTATAGGGCATTATTGAATTTTATTGAGTATTATTATGATTATTAACGTATTAAATAGGTGGTTAAGTTAATTTATGGACAAAGAAGATACATCTCCCTTGAACGTAGCTAATTCATTGTATGGCACTAGTGTAGTAGAAGAAGCCCAGTTAGAAGCCCAGTTATTAGCCCAGAGTGAAGCCCAAGCCCAGTTTGAAGCCCAGCAGAAAGCCCAGTTAAATACTATAGTAGATACCAAGTTAGTAGGTAGCACAAGTAAAACCCCAAGTCCACAATTAGGAGTAGTCACACGTAGCAAAGTCACAGATAGTTTTGAACATCAGTCGTTAGATTTTATATCTAAATCACGTAATAAAAAAATGGCAGTAACCATAAGATTAGAAGACGCTTTTAAATTAATTCCAGTATGCACAGGGATAGACGATATTTACCAATTTATAAATGCATGTGATATGGCAGTAGGTTTAGTCGACGCAACTAGCGCACCAATATTAGTAAAATATATCACTACGCGATTAACGGGTAGAGCACTAGAAATGATTAAATATAAAAACGTAACAAAATGGCAATTTATAAAAGCGTATTTAACAGACGCATTCGAAGTAACAACCAATGCATCGTCGTTGCAACTTCAATTAAATTCGATTAGAATGAATCACAATGAGGATGTAAACGATTATTGCCATAGAGTAGAAAAACTATATTATCAGTTATGTACCGTAAGTACATTAGGCAAAGAACCTGCAGAAGCAAAAATTATACATGAAACATTAAGGGACCAAACTCTAGCAATATTTATTAAAGGATTAGTAGAACCGATTAGAACGATAGTAAAATCTCGTAATGCTAAAACTCTTGAAATCGCGAAACAAATCGCTATGTCAGAACAGGTAGAATTAAGATTAGAACAGGAGAATAGGAATCATTATTCGAGTAGTTATACGCAAAACAATAATCAACGTAGATCGAATTATGAAAATAGGAACAACAGGAACGTAAGACCAAATAACTTTGTAAGGCCGAATAATTTTGCGCAAAATAATTATCCACGAGCAAACAACTTCTCTCAACCAATTAATAGACCACCAATAAAATGTTATAACTGTAATGGAAATCATTTTGCATCACAATGTAGAAATAATTCGAGACCTAACTACGCGAGCAACGGAAATAACAACCGTCCACCTAATAGAAATAATTTTACGCAACCGCCGACAAATTATAATGCACAACCAGTTACGTGTTCATATTGCAATAAAATCGGTCATAATGTAGATTCATGTTACAAAAAGAGAAACGACGAAAGTAGAAATAATTCGGGAAACGCCAACGTGTCGAACGAGGTACGCGGTACTCGCACGATAAACCAGATTATCGCGGAACAACCGACGAACGAATATTTCACATATTCGCAAAACTAGAAAATAATCATATAACATTCGATTCTAATGCCGCAAAAACTAATCAATTACATTTAATGATAGATACAGGTAGTCAGGTAAATATTCTCAAAATAAATTGCTTACGCGAAGAACTAGAAGTAGACGAAACGCAAAAAATAAATCTACGCGGTATAAATGAATGTCTTACAAAAACCATAGGGAAAATATCAATATTAATTAAATTAAATAGCGAAAACATTAAAACAGAATTTCATATCGTAAGTGCACAATTCCCAATACCCAAAGACGGAATATTAGGAAACGATTTCTTGTCGAAAAATAACGCAATAGTCGATGTGGCAAACAACAAATTAATTATTCAAACGACCTCGCATGCGCTAACAAATTTCAAGGAGACCGACAAAACCAGTTTTATTAAATTAAATCCGCGGACTGAAACTATTGTAGGAATACAGATAGCTGACCCACTCATAGAAAGCAAAGAAATATTTATACATAAGCAAGAACTAGTAAAAGACGTATATTGCAGTAGTACAGTATCAATCGTTAATAATGGTAGGGCAATAGTTAGCATGTTGAATATCTCGGAAGAAACGAAAAATATATCTGAATTTGATTTAAATAAAATACTCTTTGATACTGAATACGAAATATATAATGTAGAATCGACAAATGATCATAAAGAACGAATAGAACGTTTGAAACAAGTAATAATAACTGACCACATGGACGAAATTGAAAAACAATCTATTTACGAAATATGCGAACGATATAATAACATATTTCATTTGGAAGGGGATGTTTTAACATTTACCAATGTCGGTACACATTCTATTAAGTTAAAAAAGGATCAGCCACCTATCTATCGTAGACCTTATAGATTACCACACGCACAACAGGAGGAAATAAATTCACAAATTCAAAAAATGGAAGAAAATGGAATTATCGAGAAATCGAGAAGTCCATGGAATTCCCCACTATTATTAATACAAAAGAAAATGGACAATTCAGGCAAACAAAAGTTTAGAGTAGTAGTAGACTTTAGGGCACTTAACGAAGCTACTATAAATGAATTTCACCCTTTACCAAATATTACAGAAATACTAGATCAACTAGGAAATAGTCAATTATTCTCTCTATTAGACTTATCGAGTGGTTTTTACCAAATTTTGATGGAAGAAGACTCACGAGAGTTAACAGCCTTTTCGACTAACCAAGGTCACTGGCATTTCAAACGAATGATACAGGGAATGAAAACGAGTCCCGGAACCTTCCAAAGAGTTATGAATTCAGCTCTGGCAGGTTTAATAGGAATAAAATGCTTAGTATATTTAGACGATATAATAGTATATGGAAAAAATTTATATGATCATAACGAAAAATTAATAGAAGTTTTCGAGCGTTTACGAATAAGCAACTTAAAATTACAACCAGATAAATGCAATTTCTTAAAAAGAGAATGTGTATATCTAGGACACGTTATTACGAAAGACGGAATAAAACCCGACGAACGTAAATTAAAAGCAGTAATAGAATTTCCAATACCAACAACCGTAAAAAACATTAAATCATTTTTAGGATTAAGTGGTTATTATAGGAAATTCATAAATTCATATAGCGCAATAGCAAAACCACTAACCAATTTATTAAAGAAAGACACGAGTTTCGTATGGAGTAACGAATGTCAAAAGTCATTCGATACCTTGAAGGCAGCGTTATGCTCAGAACCAGTTTTAAAATATCCGGATTTCACAAAGACCTTCTTATTAACTACAGACGCGAGTAATAAAGCACTCGGAGCTATTTTATCTCAAGGAGAAATAGGTAAAGATTTGCCAATATGTTATGCGTCGCGCACATTAAATAAAAGCGAAAGCAACTATTCAACAACAGAATTAGAATGTCTTGCAATAATATTCGGAGTTAAACAGTTTCGACCATATTTATACGGTAGGAAGTTTATAATACTTAGTGACCATCGTCCATTAACGTGGCTCTTTAATTTGAAAAATCCATTATCAAAGTTAGCTAGATGGAGAATACAATTAGAGGAGTACGATTACGAAATACGTTACAAACCCGGAGTTTTAAATTCAAATGTAGATGCACTCACACGCATGTACTCTATACAGGAAATAAAAAATGAATCATATGAAAAATTTCTCGAAAAATTAGAAACACAAATTATCACAAATAGTAATGTAAAAGAAACTATAGGCACAGTAATAGATTCACCAAAAGAATATAATATAGTGTCAGAAATTGCCAAGCAATATAATTTCAGAACAGGAATAAATTATCAATTAAAAAAACAATTTGGAAACGGTATAATATTACCGACTAGTAAAGTAATAGGGGACACACCATATTTTAAACATGAAAACCGGTTTATAATATTCTTAGTAACGAAAAACAAAGAACGCCAAAGGGCCACTTACGAAACTATATATATATCGTTAATAAATTTAAGACTATTTTGTAAGGAAAATAATTTGAATAAATTAGCCATGGGCAAGCTAGGCGATCACGATGATTTAGAATGGGAAAAAATAAGGTCAATGTTGCGATACATATTTCGCGAAACAAATATAGAAATAATTATATGTGCAAATGTAGAATATAGTGAAGAAGAAAAAGCAGTCATTTTATCACAATTTCACGACTCAAAACTAGGCGGACATTTAGGTGTGAATAAAACTACTAAACGTATAAAAAAACAATTTATATGGAGGGGAATGAAAGAAGATGTTAAAAAATATATAAGGAATTGTACGTCATGTCAGGTTAATAAGGTATCAAATCGACACATAAAACAACCAATGGCTATTACATCCACCTCGTCTAAACCATTCGAAAAAATATTTATGGATGTAGTAGGGCCCTTGCCGATTACACTGTCCAATAATGTATACATTTTAACGATGGAGGACGATTTGACACGTTACACTTTAGGAATTCCACTTCCTGACCAGAAGGCAAATACTGTTGCGGAAGCCTTTGTTACACACTTCGTTTGTGTACACGGCATACCAGAAACAATACTCACGGATCAAGGGACTAATTTCCTCTCGAAAACGTTTGCAAATGTTTGTAAAATATTAAAGATAGAAAAGGTTAACACAAGTCCATTCAGACCGCAGGGTAACCCCGTAGAACGCGCTCATAGGACCTTAGCCGAGTACTTACGACATTATGTAGATAAGAATTTAAATAATTGGGATCATTTACTACCCTTTGCATTCTTTGTATATAATTCAACGGTACATACTTCTACTAATTTTCAACCATACGCATTAGTCTATGGACGTACGTTGGAGGTACCGATTAGATTAAAAGCCGAACCTGAACCACGTTACAATTATGATGATTATATATTCGATCTAAAAGAAAATATGCAAATTTCGCATAAAATAGCCAGAGATCATTTAATTAAAAATAAAATAAAAAGTAAAGAACGTTATGATAAAAATGAAAATCCACAAGAACTACACGTTAATGATTTAATACTATTAAAAGATAATAATCATAGAACGAAACTCGATCCAATCTGGCTAGGACCGTACGAGGTCACAGCAGTTATAGGGAACGAGAATGTAGCTATACAGCGAGGCCGCAAGGTCATCACTGTACATAGAAATAACGTAAAAAAATATTATAATGACGCACAAGTCGATTAAAAAAAAAAATAGCAATAATAAAAAAATAATAGTAATAAGTATATAGCAAACATTAAGTTAGAATAATTATGTTAATTTTAGGGATAGAAACAGAACACTCATTTTTGTAACCGGAGAAAGAAATAATAAATGAAATCACGATACAACCAATTTAAAAGAAAATAATAAAAAATAATAATAAATAAAATAAATACGATAAAAATTAATTTTAATTTTAGGAACAGACAAAGAAAATTCATTGTGGAACTAGGAAAGGCGATTGAACAAGAAATCCATGAAACAAATACTTTAGGACCGGAACACACGCCGAGGTGTTTAATAGGACATATTAATACCGCGAATAATTGTATGGAAGAACCATTTAATACTCTCGAAATAACGAAAATTACGCGAATTTTAACTCTAATTATGTCATCAGATCCAGTGACACCCACATGTAAACGATTAATAGATTATATGAGATATTTGCACGATACTAGAGATATAACGGATTATGTAAGATGGTTTTAATTTTATAAGAATATAATAAGATATTTAGTTTAATATAAATATAATTTGTACAAAGTAATTTGTTATAGTACTAGCATCAATATCTATTATACTAATAATAGCAATTTATATAATGATAAAATACAAGTATATCAGGATCACAGAAGTCATGGAATTACCCGTCAGAATAGTTAGATATAGGACACCCAATAGAAATGAATACGTACGAAATTATGAAGAGACACCCTATACTCCACCACCGTCGCCAAGATAAATAGAATAAAAATTTATTAAGAGTAGTCACTAGTCACTAGTCATAACGAATTATTTACTTTAAATTTAATTAATAATAAATAAATTATACAAAAAAATAATATAACATACAAAACGAAAATAAATACGTAACATATTAATAAAAATAATAAATACTAAGTTATAAATATAAAATAAGCAATAAGCAGATAATAAGGATAAATGGAATTAATATATCATGATAATAGTTGTGTTTCAGGAAATACCAAGAGGAAAACGAATAATAATAATATAATTTAAATAAATAAAGATAAATGAAAGTAAATAATAAAATAAAACATTATTACGTGCATAAAAGAAATAATACGTATAACAATATTCTATGAAATAAAATAAAATAATATTACGTGCATAAAAATATATATATACGTAAAATAATATTCTATAATTTAAATAAAATAATATAACATGCATAAAAAAAATAATATATATAAATACGTAAATAATATTCTAAATAAAAATTATATAACAATAACTTTTAACTATTTCAGAAATTAAGAAGAAAAACAAAAATAAAAAATATATAAAAGCACACGTAAAAATTGAAAGTATAAAAATGGGTGAGAACATACCACCTGTAGCACGAACCGTTCGAATGCAACTACAAACACTTGAATTTCTCAGAGAGTTAAAAAAGGAATTAATTGAATCAACCAATAATGCGAGGGAAGTAGTCAGATTACATTGCTTCCCAGAACATAAAAGAAGGGCAAATAGTAATATGACCATACCTTTCAGGCCGAATTTCTTAGCACGGGTCATGATCCATGTTAATGATTTTGTACGCACAGTTATCTTAAGACCAAATCATAATCGACCAATGTGTGTAGAGTTGGGTTTACTAATAGAACAACTAATCTCGAGACGCGACATCATTGAAACGATTTTCGAAGAATAACCTCAGGAAACTATATCATATATCAAATATCATATATCATGTATCATATATCATATATCATATACATAGTAATAAATACAAAAAAAAACCAATTTAAGTTTTTTTAGAAAAATAATTATTTTATTTTAGCTCACAGGTACGCTTTTTTATAATGAATTTCGAGTTCTTTACCGTCAGTAAGAACGAAACGATACTGGTATCCGGTGCGATATCGAATAGTTTAGAAAAATACCAACCAAAGAAATTGGAGGGGAGTCCTCTTATACTTACAAAGGATGATAAGTTAAGAAGATTCCGCCAATGCGACCTAAAGAAAACAGTGCAGAATATCAAACGAGTATTCCGAGGGAAAAAGGCAAGAGTGATTGAACCATTGCTGGAACAGTTATACAACAGTATAAGTCGCCAGGGGGAATCAACCTTGTCTACGGTATACTTGCAAAGATATTTGCACATAAACGATAGGGAGCCACTAATAGTATTTTGGAACGGAACGTCAGATATCACGATAATTAAGCGTTTAAGATTAACAGGAATTTTAGCATATTTAAATATATCGGCAATTAGCGTTAGGAATAATGACGAATTTGTATTAGAATTATCAAACCTAGAGACTAAGGAAGTTTTATATTCAGGTTATTTAGGTAAATTAAATAAAAATGGTAGAATGTTAGGACTATCAGAAGCTCATGAACTAGCATGCGATATTAATCATAATATTACACATTGTCACGATCCAGTTGCAGACGTAATTTTAACGAAATGCCTATTCAATTACATAGTAACGAAGATAAAGCCCATTAAATTATATAAATTAGCAAAAAAATATAAAAGGAATTTTAAGGCAAAATAAATAATAATTATTAGTTAATAAATAAATATAATACAAATAAATTAATGAAAACAAATACATAAATTAACAATTATTATATATTTTAGATTCATTGAGGAGCTAAAAACAATTTTAAAAACAGAAGTACATATTTATAACGTTAAAGAAAATAAGTTACAATCCGTATGCTTTAATTGGCATATATTAAAGGCAAACAAGAAAATAAACAACCACTACGATCATAAAACTTTAAATAAAAAAACTAGAAGCCTTGAACTTTTCATAGACGATCATTGTAATGGAGAATGCAAACAGTTAGTAAAAATAATAGAAAACACTAGAGATCCAACTTACATGATGACTTATCTTGAATAGGACCATAGTTGCATATGTCTGTGACAAATTTAACAATTATTCACATAAATTAGTATATAGGTGGAAGATAAATATTATTATTATATAAAAAGGGGAAATATTTAAATTGTATACTTACGTAACGCTTATAATGTTATAATTTCAGGTACCTATATTATTTTATTAAAGATTATTAATCATTTTTATTAACACTATTTGTTTAATTAAATCATGTATTAATTTATTTTACTAACCACAATTAAAATTGTAATATGAATAAAAGAAAAAAAAACAATAATAATAATAATGATGACATTAAAAATTGTAAAATGCTCACATTATTGTAATCAAATGTAATACTATAATCAAATTGTTAACTGTATACAAAATTTAAATGTCAATGTAAACAATGTAATTCAGCCATTGTAAACTATTAATTAACGATGTTAAAGATTCTTAACCCTTAAAGGTTAACAATCTTTTTTTTGGTAGGGAGGTGTAATGGGATTACGCAATACCATATATTTTGCTCATAATAACAACCAGGAATGCGAACACACCCAAAAGTGTTTTCGACTACGAATACCACTTTCATAATCGTGAGGTCCATATCAAGGGCGACTGTACACGCGCCGCTCACTTTCAAAGGACGCCGCCACCATATATATAGGGGACAGCGAGACAGCCTGAGTTAGATGTATCCAGAGACGAGAACACCACACGACTCGCTTAGCCGCCCAGCCATCACACACGACTTACACGGAGATTATCAACTTCGGAACGAGCTACAAATTCACTACAATCAACACTATTATTCTGCTTGTTTTGTCTGGTTTAATATAATACATTTGATTACCATTCTAATTGACTATTATTATTTATCAAGTACACCAGCTTTTGGATCCCTGAAGGGCCGCATGTAACACACCATACAATTTTTAAAATATTTTGACTCTTTTTGAGTTGTTTACGGATATTTTCATTTTTCAATTTTTTTTAGTCTTTTTTTCTATGATTATCAATTAAGTTTTATCTGTTGGGCCAAAAAGTGTAAAAATTTAATACAAGGCTCCTGATATATTGTTACAATATCAGTTGAAAAATATTAAAAATACATAGGCACAATTTTTTTTTATAAGCATTTATTTCGAATTTTGACAGAATTTTTCAAAATCTCGAAAATTATTAATCATCGTAATTAATAAATTATTAAATGTTCAGTTTTTATAGCTAAGGATTGAAAATTTAAAACAAGATTCCACGTAAGTAGTTAATTCTCTTACCGAAAAATCTAAAAAATATACAATCACAGTTTATTTTTATAGTCATTTTATGTTCAAATTTGGACGAAATTACATATTAAAAAACCTAGTTATTTTGTTGTGATTATATAATATTATTCGTGGGTACCTACTTGAAACTTCTAAAGTGTACTATTATATATCTATGATAGTATCAGGGTTTGTTATTGATGTAGATGTATAACATGTTATAAGTACCTAATGGATATTGTGATAATGTGATATGATTAATTTGGAATTTATTATAGGTCAATTTTTTTTTAATACCATAGATATGTATATAATTTGTCTTAAACGACTTAAACCTAGACTGACATACCGTCTCCGCTCAGAATCGTTTTTCTTATACAATGATATTATATCATTGAATTAAAATTTAATACTATCCATTATACAGTGACCCACATGTAACCTACGTACTGTACAGTAAATATCCACTTACCCATCTTTTTTTATTATAAAATTGTATTAGTTTTCTAAGAAAAATTTTCAAAAATAGAGTTCATTTAAATTTATTTTTTTTATCAAATATAGAACTTTTTTAATGATTTTAGATTTTTTGATTGATTTTTTATTTTACAGATTTTAAAATTTTTAATTCAATAAAAATTAGTTTTATGAAAAATCAATAAAAAAATATATATTTGATAAAAATACAAAAAAAAATTATGTTTGATAAAAAAATCAATAAAAAATTTTTTAAAAACCGATAAAAGTCCATTTTCTATTAAGTACGAATTTTTTTGTCAAAAGTCGATTTTTTCTATTAATTTTTTATAATATACAGATTTATTTATGGATTTTTTAACAAACAGAATTTTTTATGATTATAATTTAAGTTTTTTAATACAATTTTTTATAAATACAAATTTTTTAAGCTACATTATCTAAATTTTAAATTCTTCAAAAAAATAGATTTTAATTCAATTTATTTTTTTTATCAAATATAGAACTTTATTAATGATTTTAGATATTTTGATTGCTTTTTATTTTACAGATTTTTAAATTATTAATTCAATAAAAATTGGTTGATGAAAAATCAATAAAAAAATTAATAAAAAATCTGTTAAGAAATCGATGAAAACCAATTTTTTTTCAAGTACGATTTTTTATCAAAAATGAATTTTTTTTTAATTTTTCTAATGAACATATTTTTTGTAGGTTTTTTATCAAACAGAATTCTTTTAATAGTTAAATCTTAAAAAAAATCTGTTAAAAAATCGATAAAAAACTATTTTTTTTAAGTACGATTTTTTTTTATCAAAAATAGATTTATTTAACATTTCAATTCAATAAAGATTTTTTATAGAATATATGTTTTTTAAAATTATGTTAATTATTTAATAAGTTTTAACTAATTATTATGTTTTTTATTAGTTTCATATATACCTGGCAATCAGGCACGTAGCCAGGATTTTATGTTTGGGGGGGGGGGGTCGAAATAAATGTAGTAATCGTCGAAATAAATAGTTCACACTTTTCCAAAATTAAATTAGCCAAATTTTCTCCAGTAAGATCATAGGCTGGAATAAAACGTAAGAAATCTTCATGTAGTTGGTTTTTAAAATTTATATACCTAGCGCACAGAGAAAGTTGTTCTATTCCAGAAACGTCTAAAGTTTCATCACATAAAATTGTAAAACAACCAGATTTGTTTATGTCAGTGACTAATTTTTTTGTTATTAAGTTTCCACATATTTCAATTATTTCATTTTGTATAGTCGGACTTAAGTAAGTAGCATTTTGTTGACAACTTAATAAATGTTTTTTCAAATTGTTGTCACCAGAATTAGCCCTAAACCGAAGTAAAGCACGAAATTTACCATCCTTATTTGCTGGTTTTTGAAGTGAGAATGGACCACTGTCGTTATCACCTCTGAGAGGAATTTCTTGCTCGCCACAAAAAATTATAGTTTCTATAATAGGTTTGAGAGCTAATCTGTTTTCATTTCGTTCATTTCATTTCATTTCGGGGGGGGGAGGTCCAGACCCCATGGACCCCCCCCTGGATACGTGCCTGCTGGCAATGTTATAACAGTAGTAGTAGTATATATGTACCATTCCAGGACCACCTCATTTTATATCAATAAAAGTTCAGAAAGAAAACAATGTATAAAAAGATCAGAAATTTGAAACGCAATAATAATTAAAATATTTTTCGCAAAACTTATATGTTGACGTCGCGAGGTTCTGTGTTGGTGTCTTCCCGGTGGGCATCGGCGGCCGTAAGCAACGACGTGCAGGCACCGATCACTGCGGGTTGTGGGGGTCGGGGGACGGTTATTACATAATACTGCGGTTATTTCTGCATTAGCGCGCGATAATCATAAAAATATAATAATAAGGTATGCTCGTGAATGATAATATGGGTACAGGTATGTTCGTTGTCTTTATAATAATAAGGCAAAAAATGCTGTGATGTTACACAAGTTACTCATTTACAATTGAACTTGTAACTTGTAACTAGACACTAGTTCCACATTTTCCTGTAGTTTTATAAAAAAGTTACATTGTACATAATATACATAAATATTAAGTATTATATTTAATATAACTACTGGGAATTTTAATTTTTACCTCCCTAATGAGCCAACTAGATTCATTTTCCCATCAAACAAGATACTGTTGAAGAAAATCGTAGCAGTTCTACTGCCCCAAATGGCTTTTTTTTTTTTTTAACTTTTTTGCCTTGTGAATAATTGGTATAATAAATCAAAATATAAAAATATAGTCCAATACGTTAACAGATTCATAAATCCTCTTAAACTTTTATAAGAGGTTTTTTGCTCTAAAGCCAGTCAGTCAGCCGTGTTTTTGGAACAAAAAAAATAAGTTTTCACTCACAGCCGAGGCTGGTACGTCAATACGGTAATGCATGGACGGTCGAGGGCAGCGTTATAAATCTAGCATAATTTTATTTTGTTTTATTTCACGTAAATAATAATATGAACATAATAGGGACCGTTAATATATAAAAATAATACAACGACGTGCAAAGCGCGGACCGCCGATAACAGCCGACCGGTTTTGACCTTAGTCCGGAGGGCTGGCTCAAGTTTTAGACAAGCTATAGTCGCGGCAACGAAAAATGAGGGCATCACCACCTTCTAAAATGCCACACTAACCATGCTGTTCCTTTTCCGCGTCGCGACGCGATGCGGCGAAATACAAGATGTTTATTTTTTTGCCGCGATTTCGCGACACGGCGTTAGTGTGGCATTTTAGAAGGTGGTGACATTTTAAAAACGGTGACAATATAATTATTTTATTGGCGGAAAAATTTGATATTGCCAAGAGCACTATTTTCGCTTGAGCCAGTCCTGCTGGCGCCAACCATATATTTGTTGCAAGTATTTTAGTAGAATTTATTTGACTTAAATACTGCAATATAGTTACCTAGTTATTTCAGAAAATATGTAGTATTTTGTTCAACACTGAAATATCTATATTATAAACAAATAAAACCTACCAATGTATTTTTATTAAAAAACACTACACAATATTTTCCATCGTAATTATTCAATAAGTGGGTACTTACTTATATTACAAATTAAAATTAAACAAGTATCGCACGGATAGCTATACTCGTGCGTCTTAAATGTTTATATACAATAAGCTACCTTATTCTATAAAAGTGAATCAAATTATTAAACCAATACTTAAATGAATTATACAACAAAATAAATGAAGGTACGAGCGTATTCAAAGTAATGTAATTTGCACGCTATAATTCAATTCAAATGCTGGATACAGGGTTTACACACGATACTTTATGATTATGTTCTTTTTACAAATAAAAATTACAATACTCAACTATACAGTATACTATACTTACTTTTACCGTCTTCTTTTACAATTTCAGTCCGATACTTAATGATATGTGTTTCAAGCACGGAAGCGTCAACCTTTGGTACTCGGACCATATTGAGAGTTAAACAGTAAGACGTATAATATGGAATAACTAAAATAAATAAATTAAAATATTCAAAATATTGAGAAAAAATAATATTACGTCCAGAAACCACGGTGGAGAAATAGGTTATGGCACTATAGAAGAAGGAAATAAGATTTTAATAATAATAATAATAATAATAATAAACAACGACGTGATAACAATTTCATTGTAGTATAAAAATAGATGTTTCGATATGTTTTCTCATTTTCAGTATCTTATTTTTAGGTATTAAAAATTAATTACGTACATTTAAATTTAGTAAAATAACAAAACGTACACTAATATTTATTAAAAACCACAGACTTATGATAATAAAATTGTCTTAATTAGTAATTATTGTTGATTATAATTTATAACAAACAATTTAAAAATAACAAAGACCGCTCGGCAATTCCTGTATAAAAGTATACGCCGACGACGCGCCGTGTGATCTTGTGACGTCACGCGGCTATCTCTCTTGAGCTCTATCGCCTTAAGAGGACGTGTCACGAAAAATTTACGCGTGCAACGACCGAGAGGATGCACTGTTAGGTGTTTTCACGATCCGCAAGCGCGCGGCGTTTAGTCACGCCTACTGTTCAAGATTCGCGACCGGCCGACGGCGGCGACGAATTCTCGTTCGGGAGCGCCGTTTATTTGTCTATGAACGTTCGTCCAGTACGATTCGTATCATTATAAAACTCATTATACGCGACTGCCGACTACCACCGTAATATTTCAATACCCATGCGTACCTATAAACTACTCGGATTATAAATTAAGATACTGCTTACCTAAATGTTTGTCAGGTTACAAACCTGTACAAATGATATAACATTGTTTGCAACTATTTTTGAGTCGATAGCTCAAATATTACTAAAAGCGGGTGCTGGAATAGCGTGACGCTGGCACCCGCACCTAGGAATTTGATTTTCCGGGGGTTAGGGGTGGTGTACAAATGAAATTTTTGTGGTTACAAACCTGTACAAATGATATAACATTGTTTGCAACTATTTTTGAGTCGATAGCTCAAATATTACTAAAAGCGGGTGCTGGAATAGCGTGACGCTGGCACCCGCACCTAGGAATTTGATTTTCCGGGGGTTAGGGGTGGTGTACAAATGAAATTTTTGTGGTTACAAACCTGTACAAATGATATAACATTGTTTGCAACTATTTTTGAGTCGATAGCTCAAATATTACTAAAAGCGGGTGCTAGAATAGCGTGACGCTGGCACCCGCACCTAGGAATTTGATTTTCCGGGGGTTAGGGGTGGGGTACAAATGAAATTTTTGTGGTTACAAACCTGTACAAATGATATAACATTGTTTGCAACTATTTTTGAGTCGATAGCTCAAATATTACTAAAAGCGGGTGCTGGAATAGCGTGACGCTGGCACCCGCACCTAGGAATTTGATTTTCCGGGGGTTAGGGGTGGTGTACAAATGAAATTTTTGTGGTTACAAACCTGTACAAATGATATAACATTGATTGCCACAAATTTGGGTGAATTTGCGAATTTGCGGGTGCCAGCGTCACGTACCTGACGTGCTGTCCTCTTTTCTAACCGCGTGGTGTGGCAGGTAACACGTATCGCCTTCGATTTCGCTGGCTTCATCTTTCAATCGTTCCATATGACCCAGATCTTCGTATTCCTTCATGAAACGTGTATACTCGAGTTGTAAGAGGTGGTTGTTTTCGAATTTCTTTTCCATAGATAATAATCGACGTTTCGCAATTTCGTATGATTTTCCCAATTTTTTGAACTCTCCCGGAACGGTAATTGAACTATAAAACGTCTTTTCCGTTAATTCACTACCACTATTTTTTTTTTTTGGTTTTTCCGTATTTTTAGATTATTTTTATATTATTGTTTTTAAATTATTGTATTTTTTTTTTTTTTTTTTGGTTTTTCCTGTATCTTATGTTATTGACTTATCTTATCGCTTTCAAAAAACACGCGTAGGGTCAGTCAATGGTTGAATTTGAGTAGGTAACCATGAATTTCCTTACTCTAGCTAGCGAATGCGATACAAAGAATAATGCAGTGAGTTTTTTACAAACTCGTGGCATTTTGCATAATCCGAGATTATGTAAAAATAAACATGAAATGGTTTTGCAACTCACTGAAAAACAAGATCGTTGGTGTTGTTCAAAACGTGAGTGTCGACAATACGCGCCATTGCGTGCGGATAATTTTCTGGCTAGTTCTCGTCTCGACTACGAAACAATAGTGATGTTTATTTATTGTTGGAGTAAGGAATACACTTCAATAATGTTTTGTAAGGAAGAACTTAACATGAACCACAACACAACAGTGGACTGGAATATGTACATGCGTGAAGTCTGTGAATACACTTCAACAAACAATAGTGCTAAAATAGGTGGTGTTAATACAACTGTTGAGATCGATGAAAGCTGTTTCAGTATGTTTAATTTTAAATTAGCTCTCCTGCACAATTTAAATTTTGTGACTTACAACAAGTGTGCACCGAGCTATCAATATGCTACCACAATTTTATGATCGATCATATTCAGGGCCAAATTTAGGATGGTGAAGGCCCCAGGGCCCATATAAGGTTGACACACATATATACTTACATGCTTTAAAACTTTAAAATTGTATTACTAATTTTATTATGAAGGTATGATGTTATTTTATAAATACAGATATAAAAAAGGTGGGCAAGTGGTTAGTGGGTGTCACACTGCTGTTTAAATGTATAATAGGTATCAAGGGAGTCGCTGTAATGGATTGTGTTAAATTTAAATTCAATGATATAATATAATTTTAAATCCTAAGCTATGAAAGTTGAAGAGATTTTATACATTTTTAACTTCAATATAATTTTAAAAAATTGTGTGTATGTATTTTTAATATTTTTTAACAAAACTAAAAAAGCACTAGAAAAAAGGTTAATAATTTTACATACCTAGTTAAATTGGTTTGCTTACTTTCTTTCATATTCAACACTATTCAAAAATACCAAACTGTCAGCCAATACCCATTTTTTTTTTTTGATGCAAATGGTGATCCTGTTCCCAGTTTTTTTTTATTTCGCATATATGTGTCACGAATGTTCGCCATCGTTTTTTACAATCATCAGCTAAAATAGACAAAAAAAGTTTTAGAAATACTAGCAAAATACTCAATAGTGTCTTTAGATAAAGCAACAGGTATTTAAAATTTTAATTCATATTTTATTCTTATAATTTAGGTAGCAAATCGTAGAACTTGACTTAGTATAGAAGTTACAAAACGATTTTATAAGGAACTTCTCAATGTGAAATCATGTGAACGTCTGTATGATGAATTAAAACGTTTTGAAAACGAATAGAAGTTCTACAAATACTTTTTGGAGATATCGAACACCGATGTATAATAGTAGTCATAAATTATAGTAGGGTTGATATGTTTCATTAATTTAACTTCTTATCGACGTCAACTGTAGAGTGTAATGCGAAATCGCAAGGAATTATATGCGTGCGGGCGTTTTGATTTTTCGTACGAAATTTAATTTTAGAACATTTAAAATAAACATCTCATATACATCGCTCGGTGCTTCATTGTGAAAATTGAAAAATATGAAAACAATAATATAATTATAAATAATATATTTAGTAAATGTATACAAATTGCATTGGTTTTTCCATACTACGTCCTACGCCCAATAATATGCTTGCGCGTGGCCACTATTTCAAAATATGATAATATTATATTATACTTAATACTTATATATATTGTCTTATTAGTTCGTTATATTCGACTGTCGCGCGTTGTAGCTAATGTAGCTGTAAAATAATAATATTGTATGCTATACTCGTAATATACGCTGCCGTGAGTTTACCTATAGTGCCTACATAGTGCTTTTATTAGTAGGTACATAATTATAGTACCTACCTACATTAGTACATATTATAATATAAAAATAGTTAACATTTGTGGTGATATACACTGCCCCACCGGTACCCAAGTGGACAAGATACACTCTGTAATATACGCTGCCGTGAGTTTACCTAGTGAGTACATTAGTACATAGTGTTTTTATTAGTAGGTACATAATATAGTAAATTAGTAAATACTACATATATAAAAATAGTTAACATTTGTGGTGATATACACTGCCACACCGGTACCCAAGTGGACAAGATATACCTATTGGTCAAGACTCAAGATGGATAATCAAAAACAGGTAAGACGATAATATATAATACCTTATAATACCTACCTATTAGCTATTACATAATAATAATATGTAACTTACCTTATATAAGTAGGTAGGTATGTGTATATTAAAACAGTATATTATGTGTATTGTATACCATACAATACACATATTATTA